>CAUYTI010163141.1:0-12715 GCA_963575145.1 Galago senegalensis
GGCGCCTGTGGTCCCAGCTACTTGGGAGGCGGAGGTAAGAGACTCGCTTGAGCCCAGGAGTTGGAGGTTGCTGTGAGCTGTAATGCCACGGCACTCTACCCAGGGGGACAGCTTGAGGCTCTGTCTCAAAAAAAAAAAAAATCTGACACTAGCCTCCACGTCCTCCTGCAGTCCCAAGACTAAGTCACTCTCCAGTGCTGGTGCTCAGACCTGGGGTCTAAGTCACTTCCCAGGGCTGGTGGGCTTTGACATGAGACCCAGGGACTCAGTCACTCCCCAGTGCTGGTGCTCAGACCCAGGGACTAAGTCACTCCCCAGAGCTGTCATGCTTTGCTATGAGACCCAGGGACTCAGTCATTCCCCAGGGTTGGTGCTCAGACCCGGGTCTAAGTCACTCCCTAGGTCTGGTGGGCTTCGCCATGAGACCCAGGGACTCAGTCACTCCCCAATGCTGGTGCTCAGACATGGGGACTAAGTCCCTCCTCAGGTCTGGTGGGCTTTGCCATAAGACCTGGGGACTCAGTCACTTCCCAGGGCTGGTGGGCTTTGACATGAGACCCAGGGACTAAGTCACTCCCCAGAGCTGTCGTGCTTTACTATGAGACGCGGGGACTCAGTCATTCCCCAGGGTTGGTGCTCAGACCTGGGGTCTAAGTTACTCCCCAGGGCTGGTGGGCTTCGCCATGAGACCCAAGGACTCAGTCACTCCCCAGTGCTGGTGCTCAGACATGGGGACTAAGTCCCTCCTCAGGGCTGGTGTGCTTTGCCATTACACCTGGAGAGCACTTTTGGATTCATCACTTATGCAGTTGTGTGACTTGGGCCTGTTTCTTAGCCCTTCAAAGATGCAGATTCTCTCTTTATAATATGGAGTCACAATATTATTTATTTCAGATAGTTGGTTTGAAGATCACTACTGATATTGTTCATAAATCAGCCCAGTGCCTAGTACATAGGAGAAGTTGATTTTGTGTTACCTGTTGTTATAATCACACAAGGTGGGTCCTCCAGGACCACCTGTCCCCAACCTTTCCCCATTAAAGCTGAATACATTGATGCCACTTCAAAGCCAATACTCTTTAAATATTTGTTCAACTTTCACTTAGAGGAGGATTGAGCCCTGCATGGGCTGAGAGGGACACCAGGGTGCCCTCCTGTGCACATCTCAGTCACCACGCTCAGCAGCTGATTGGGCTAGTTCTCCTTAGAAGCATCTTATCATCCTTCTGGCATTACTTGAACTTCTCTCTGGGATCACTCATCACCCTTCCTCTCAACCCAATCACCCTTGGTCCCAAGACTATTATGAATTCCTTGGCAAGAGACAGATGCAGAGGAATTTGCCATCAGCCTATGGCCAAGTCAGCAATAACGTTCCAGTGAAGAGAAGAGGGATAAGGGTTTCTCTCATTATGTCTCATGGAGCAGACATCCAGTTACCACTTTCTTTTACCATATTTGGAATACAAAAGTACAAATTCTTAAGTTTTAAGGAAAGGCATAAAGCAAACAAGTGTGTGTGATAGTGTGTTTGCAGGCCTTAAAATGAGTGTTCCCCCACGCAGATACGCAGGCAATATGGTAGGAATCTAGGAATCTAAGCTGTGCCTTCCCTGAGAAGAGCCCAGTGGTATCAGCCTGTCCATGGCAGGGCCAGGTGTCTGTAACTTCCCCCCTCTGGAACGTCCCTGGGGATCGTCCTTACCGAGCTACCCATCTACTACTGCGTTCTTCTGGGTGCCATCTGAATTAATTTCCTAGGGCTGCTGTAACAAACTCCCAGGGACTTAGGAGGTTTATGACAGCAGACACGTGTGCTCCCACAGTTCTACAGGCTAGAGTTCTGGAATCAAGCTGCCAGGGGGTTGGTTCCTTCTGGGGCCCAGACGGAGGGTCTGCTGCACGCCCCACTGGTTTGTCACAATTTCCAGCAGTCCTTTGTGTCACCTGGCCTGTCAATGTATCACTTCAGTCCTTCCTCATCTTAACTTGATTTAGTCTGCACTCCATTTCCAAACAAAGTCTCATTCACAGGTACTGGGGGTAAGACGTGAATGTGAATATATATCTAGGAGACACAATTCAGCTCACAACAACATCCATCTGGCAAGCACCTAGTTGAGAGGTCAAAGACCAAAAATAAAAGATTATTCTGAGACATGAGATGAAAGGAAAACAGGATCCAGGCTCTGTGTGAGCAACCATGGCCTTTATTCCACCCTGGTGAGGGTGAGTTGAGTTGGAGAAGGAGTCAGCACCCGGGTCAAGATGGAGGGAATTGTAAAGGTTAGGAATATGGGGTTGGGACAGTCCCTTTCCTGGGTTGGACATCTGTTGCAAGGGTGGAGGTTGGCTCATTTACTTTTCTTAGGTGGGACATTCAGTTGGGGAGGGTGGGAGCTTGATTCTTTTAAGTGGGTCCACCCTATTTGGGTGGGGTTTGATCTATCACTAGTTACCTTTCAAAATTCAGCTTAATGGTACCTTAGGGGCAATACACCAGTGCACCCAAGTAGAATTATTCTTAATGGTGCCTCAGGGGCAATACACCAGTGCACCCAAGTAGAATTATTCACACGGTTTTTTGTGTTCCTTCTGATCCCTTGTTCCAATTTCTGCCACTATATCCTACAGCTCTTTGTATCAGCTTAGTGTTCAAGCATCAGTATTGGGAGTCTCCTCCTCCATGTCCCACTCCAGTCGTCTTAAAAAGTGTGGATTTGGGTTGCAATCCCTTTTTTACCGATGAGGGTAATGGACAGAGTTTAAAAATGGAGAGGCTGACTCTAAGGCAGGTCATAAATTGACTTGTCTTAGCAATGGAACAAACCACTCCCAATAAAAAAAATAAAGCATTCAGAAGTCAAAGGGACCACAGAGTGGTGGGGCGGGGGGTGGGGGTGGTTGGAAAGCCCCTGGATATTTAACAGAATCCTGAGTAACTTTTTGAATAACATGGTCCCTGGATCTTGGTAGGTAATTATTGAATGAGTGGCATTAATATTAAAATCCTTAGAAGATGTTGAAAGATGTTAAAGGCAGATTTGTACTTTAGAAGGTCACTGTTGCAGAACTTTGGAATTTGTAGAGCTAGACAGCCTGAGGATGTGGAACCCAGATTCCTGATGTCTTTCACAAATGGCCTTTGGTTTCAATGTCAACTAACGTACCTTCTTTGAGTTGTGAATCCTTATAGAAAAATATCAGGCAAACCCAAATTGAAGAGCATTCTCCAAGATCCCCAATACTCCTCACAACTGTCAAGGTCATCAAAAACAAGCAAAGGCTGAAGAAAGTGTCAGAGACCAGACAAAGCTAAGAAGACACACCTACTAAGTAATGGGATATCCTGACTGATTCTAGGAACAAATTTCAAGAGTTGTTTCACAGAAAGGATGAATTTCTGCAAGGCAAAGGAGTTGAGATTCCGACGGCCCCTGGGGAGACTTTCTGACCTAGAACTCCCCATCAGGCAGTAACCTGCCCCAAGCCTGTAGCCCTTCTTAGCTTCCCACCCTTGCTCTGTGGAGTGGCCACTTTCCAGAAAGCCCTTACTCTCTGTTAGGTATTAGTCTGTCCCTCAGGCCCTATCCCTCAGCTGTGCCGGTCGCTTCTCCCCTTCTCCAGGCAGGAAGTCCCTGGTATTAAAATTTCCTCTCTTCCTTGGTACTTCCCCTCTCTTAGCCATTGGTTGCTCTGTGCTGTGAGTAACTGGACCTTGGTCGGAACCCCTGTGGTTTTGATGACAGCATCTTTGCTAGGATCTTGAAACAGACAAAGGACATCAGGGAAAAACTAGTGAAATCTGAATATATGGTGGAACTTAGTTAGCAATAATGTGCCAACGTTGGCTCCTCAGTTGTGACAAACGTATAGTAAAATAGGATGCTAAGAATAGGAAAAACCAAGTAAAGGGTTATATGTCAACCCTCCATCTTTACATTCTGTAAATCTAAAATTATTTTAAAAATTGAAAGTTTATTTTTACAAGGATTAGGGATAAACAATTCTATTTGTCCCCTATTTGCCCCCCCACCACTCTCCTGCTTTATTTGATATTCTAAACATAACTGAGAGTTTCTTTAACTTTTGAGGATCTTATCTAAAACTGGAACATCATTCTATCAAGAGCTACTTGCTGTGATCATGTAACTGAGAGGACTCTAAATTCTTAAATTTCAAAAGCCAGCAAAAATCAGACAAAACCTAGGAATCTATCAGTGTTTCATGTTATTCATTGTGTTAAATAAGAACAATCCTGTTTTAAAAAGGCTGCCACTCTATTATTTCCAACACATTATAAAAGAAAGCCCTTGTAACAACCCAAAATGGAAAGGATAAGAATAAAGAAAAGCCCTTTTCAGGCTGGGCACAACGGCTCATTCCTGTAATCTGGCACACTGGGAGGCCAGCCGGTGGATCAGAAGTTCAAGACCCTGTCTCTACCGAAAATAGAAAAATTAGCCAGGCATGTGGCAGGTGCCTGTAATCCCAGCTACTCTGGAGGCTGAGGCAAGAAGTTCACTGGAGCTCAGGAGTTTGAGGCTGCTGTGAGCTATGATGATGTCATGGCACTCTACCAAGGGCCACAGAGTGAGACTGTCTCAAACAAACAAAAGAAGCCCTTTTCATATCGAATGTCATCATTATGAAAAACTGCCGCCTGGCTCTTATTTCTCTGAGTTTGCTGCAGACTGGCCCAGACTGTTTTCTGGATGTCGACTAGCATCTGGGGACCACGGGGGACAGGATGTGGCTGAGTCTGAACTGGCCTCCTGGAAGTGGTTGGAAGAGTTCTGTGTTTTTTGTTTTTTTAATAAATTGCCACATTGTGTGCTTATATCAAAATATCACATAGACCCTAAAAAACGCTGATATGGGTTTGTTTCCTTATGATTTCACTCTTCTTCCTTGTTAAAAAAAAAAGGGAGAGGTTTTTAGGGCCAATAGATTTTCGTTTTTTCTGCTTAGAATATCACAGTCTCAGTTTCCTCCTGGCTTTTCCATTTGCTAATTGTAAGGTCTTGATGAAGTTACTTACTTTCTTGAGTCTCTCTTTTTCTTCCACTGCAAAGTGGGGATTGTGTGGTGGGTAATCGCCAAGGTGGCCCCCTGGTCCTGCTTCCCTGGATAATCCACTCCCCTTGAGTATGGGTGGGAGCCAGTGATCCTCTTCTGCTAAATAGAATATGGAGAAGGTAATAATTAGATGTCGCTCCTGAACTTGGGTTACAGAGAGACCATGTCTTTGAACTTGGGAGCTCTCTCTGCTTTCTTATTCCCTCACTGTGACAGAAGCCAGCTGCCGTTCTATGACCCACTTTATAGAGGGGGCCCGCAGGACAATAAACTGAGGAACCCCCTCAGCTAGGCCAAGATCTGAGGACATCCCGCAGCTTTGTGAGTGAGCTCAGAAACACATTTGCCCCCATTTGAGCTTGACCTCACCTTGACCCAGAGGTCGCGAGCTAAGCCACACCCAGATTTCTGACCCACAGAAAGTATGAGATGATGAATATTTGTTATTTTAAGCTGCTAAATTTGAGGTGCAATTTGTTATGGGACAATAGGTAACTAATATGTGCACATAATCCTCCCTGGAAAAAATGGTTGTGAAAATGATAGGAACAATGTGCTTAATGAGATTACATATGCTAATGAGCCCAGCTTGTGAAGCAGGAGCTCAGAGCCTGGCTCCTGAAAGGCAGTCTGCAAATGTGGGTCCCCCCTCCACTCCCTCTCAGACAGAACAATCATACCTGCTCTATTGTGAGAATGTTTTGAAAACTGTAATGTGGCAGGCAATTATAATACAGGTAGGATTGTAGGGTATTATTGTAATAGAAAAGAAAACATTGTTACTTTAAAAGCTGTTTGCAGTTTACACTGGTTGACCCAGAGGCAGGCAAAAACTCTTCTTAAGAAGAAAGCAGCTCTTTTGTTCAAGGGTGGGGGAGAACTAAATAAGCAGGTATGATTACGACAGAAAAAAGTTAACAGGAGCTAGAATTCAAAACAAGAGGCGACCTGATAATGTGGGACCCCTGGGAAGTTTCGGCAATCTTGGGAAGGTGTGGTTTTCCCATAATACACGAGAAGGGGCCTCACAATTATAATGTGTATGTGAAAAGAAAGCCCATCCCAGGAAAACAGAGGGCCAAGTACACACGAACAGAAAATACATGGATTATACAATGTGTAGAGGGCTGAGATTTTTTTCTCCAGCACAGAGCTTAGATTTGAGCCTGGGGACAGAATCTAGAAGGCAGGCATAAAAAAAAATTATAAACATTCTCAAAAAATGTGCTCTTTCTGAAAGCATGGAGGGCAATCAGGTTTATAATAAATGTTTTTCCATTACATGTTTTATTTATTCCTATTACCTCTTAATTCTATCAATTGATCTTACGAATCTTTATTAATATGAGATGCTAAGGTGTGCTATGGACTAATCAAGAAACCAAGTCAGCCGTATAAGTTTATATATAACAAAACTTATGTTGTTATAGTAAATCTTTGTTGTTCCTTGGGTATTTTTCTTTTATCTGGCCCCACTCCCCCCGCTTTTTCATATTAAAAAAAACATTAAGAATCAAAAGAGTTTAGAGAATAAGACACTGGCCTTTACCATCCGCCTCCTGGAGGTCTCTCCAATCCCACCTACCATCCAGTTCCTCCCACAACCTGCTCCAGCAACATTAAACTGCTGAGTTCCAGAATTCGCCCAGCTATTTCAGACTCCTCTGCCTGTAATCCTCTGCCAGCTTCATCCTGATGAGCTCAAGCCAAAGGTCTCCTGGCGGGGAAGCACCCACACCAGTGTTTCCTCCCAGCCGCTTCTGTCCTGGGCTATCTGTGTCCATAATTGTACTTCTGGGTCAGAGTGTAGACGTCTACAGCCACCACTCACTGGATGTGAGATCTTGGGAAAGTTATTTATTATTCTATCCCTTAGATTTTTCACTTGTAAAATGAGGATAATATACCAGCAGTGCCTGCACCATAGCTTTATTATGAGATGGAGTGAGTGGTCACTTGCAGAGCCCTCAGAAGAGATCCAGCATGTTCTCACTCCTCCCATAGGTGTTGCTTGTAATTTTTATAATAATTCTTAGCTTACTTATCTTTCTGTTTCTCATTTAGTATTGGGCTCCTTGAAAATAAGGACAACACAATGCCCAGCACAAAGCAGAATTCAAATATACATTTCATGCTAATGCAAATTTTAGTTTGGGTAAAACACATGCATGTATATGTGTGTATATATATTTTTAATTAAAAACTTCTGTAGTTATGAATATCTTAGTGAATTGTTGGCTAATAATGCCCAGAGGTTATAAACATGAACTAAATTTGTTTCTTCATGTTCTGAGGGCATCTATTGATAACAGTAATAAAATTCTGTTTTTGTTGAAAAACAAGCTCCGAGCACAGTGCCCAGTCCATGGGGCAGGCAGGAGCTCCTTATGATTTTCTTCATGTAAACAAAACACCAAATTTAATTTGCCTCCATATCAAGAAGGGTGTTTTTTTTTTTTTAAGAGTTTCATTAAAAGCAGAATATGGCATTTAGGAAGAATAATTAAATGCATCTGAAACTCAGGAGATAAAAAGAGATGAAGAATTTTGTAATAAAAACAGCCTAGCCAGATCTCCACCCCCCAGTTTCAAAAAATGACTTGGAAAACAGAATGTGTGTTTTTATCGAGAGCCTCCCTGAAGGCTTTGAGTGTGGGTTTTGACTCTGAGTCTCTCCTCCTAACGCATGAGGTAGACATGGAATTGGCCTTGACCTCTCAGGAATACATGACTCCCAGCCCACTTTCCTCCCCTCCTCCTCTAGAGAAACTCTGTGGTTTGTTTTTCCCTCTCTTCTTCTTTCCTTCCCTTCCTCTCTTTCTTTATTATTCTTACTATTGTTATCATCATTATTAATTATTATTATTTGGCTATATTTCTGAGAGAGCAAGTTCCTTGGATACCACTGAAGCAGCTAATGATGTGGCAGCAGTGAAGGGTGGAGACATGAACCCACAAAACCCCCAGGAGAGAACGCCGCCTCCTCTGCCTCTGGACCTCTGACCCCCTTGTCCTCTGCCTCCTCCTCCCCCCGTCTACCCCCAAACACACCCAGTCCCTTCCTGCAACTTTCATACACCTCTCTTTCTTTCCATTCCCCTTTCCGTTGCCACTGTCAGCTCACGCTGGAACTTGCTACAGCAGCTTCCTTGTCTGTTCCTTTCTCTCCCATCTTGGGGGATGAATGAAACTGAAAAAAATA
Organism: Galago senegalensis; assembly: GCA_963575145.1. Taxonomy (NCBI): domain Eukaryota; kingdom Metazoa; phylum Chordata; class Mammalia; order Primates; family Galagidae; genus Galago; species Galago senegalensis. Next base: position 8,282 of record CAUYTI010163141.1, read on the forward strand.
ATCTTCCTGGAATACCACTTGCCAAGTTCTGCCTCTCCACTGTTCTGTACCTACTGGTCCCCGTCACCTGTTGCTCTGAACTCAGTGAGATTGGGGTGTTAAATAATTAGTAAAAATTGACTGAAACCTTTGTTAACGTGCTTATGTTCAAGCATTTTATAGAAATAAATAAATGTATTCTGTAGAGAAAAGTAGATTTGTTCTCAAAATGAAACCAATAGAAAAGGACAATTAAAAAAAATGGTTTGAGGAGGAATCACACTACCAGACCTCAGACTATACTATAAACCAATAGTGATCAAAACAGCATGGTACTGGCACAAAAACAGAGAGGTAGATGTATGGAACAGAATAGAAAACCAAGAGATGAACCCAGATACTTACTCTTATATGATCTTTGACAAGCCAATTAAAAACATTCAGTAGGAAAAAGATTCCCTATTTAACAAATGGTGCTGGGGAACTGGCTGGTGACCTGTAGAAGACTGAAACTGGACCCACACCTCTCACCATTAACTAAGATAGAGTCTTACTGAATTAAAGATTTAAACTTAAGTCATGAAACTATAAAAATACTAGAAGAAAGTGTAGGGAAAACACTTGAAGAAATTGGCCTGGGCAAATATTTTATGAGGAGGACCCCCCTGGGCAATTGAAGCAACACCAAAAATGTACCACTAACATTAGTACCTGATCAAACTAAAAAGCTTCTGCACAGCCAAGAACACAGTAAGTAAAGCAAGCAGACAGCCATCAGAATGGGAGAAGATATTTGCAGGTTATGTCTCTGACAAAGGTTTAATAACTAGAATCCACAGAGAACTCAAATGTATTAGCAAGAAAAGAACAAGTGATCTCATCTCAGGGTGGACAAGGGACTTGAAGAGAAACTTCTCTGAAGAAGACAGGTGCACAGCCTATAGACATATGAAAAAAATGTTCATCATCCTTAATCATCAGAGAAATGCAAATTAAAACTACTTTGAAATATCATCTAACTCTAGTAAGATTAACCCACATCACAAGATCCCCAAACCAGAGATGTTGGCGTGGATGTGGAGAAAAGGGAATACTTCTACATTGCTGGTGGGAATGCAAACTAATATGTTCCTTTAGGAAAGATGTTTGGAGAACACTTAGAGATCTAAAAATAGACCTGCCATTCAATCCTACAATTCCTCTAGTAGGTATATATCCAGAAGACCAAAAATCACATTATAACAAAGATATTTGTACCAAAATGTTTATTGCAGTCCAATTCACAATTACTAAGCCTTGGAAGAGGCCCAAGTGCCCATCAACCCACGAATGGATTAATAAATTATGGTATATGTACACCATGGACTATTACGCAGCCTTAAAGAAAGATGGAGACTTTACCTCTTTCATGTTTACATGGAAGGAGCTCGAACATATTCTTCTTAGCAAAGTATCTCAAGAATGGAAGAAAAAGTATCCAATGTACTCAGCCCTACTATGAAACTAATTTATAGTTTTTACATGAAAGCTATAACCTAATTATAGCCCAAGAATTTCGGGATGGGGGCGCGGGAGGGGCGGGAAGGGGAGAGGATGGGTGGAGAGAGGGTGATTGGTGGGATCACTCCTATGGTTCATCTCACAAGGGTACATGTGAATCTTTCTAAATGTAGAATATAAATGTCTTAACACAATAACTAAGAAAATCTGTGAAGGCTATGCTAACCAGTTTGATGAAAATATTTCAAATTATATATAAAACCAGCACATTTACCCCATGATTGCATTAATGTACACAGCTATTATTTAATAATAATAATAATAAAACCAACAAGAGCAACCATAAAATGATCTGTACACTTGAGGACCAGAGGGAAAAAATGATGAAAATACAAGGAATGGCTATTAAAAAAAATAATGGTTTGCTTAATAATAATGAATGTCTATCAGACAAGGAAAATAAAATTTCTGGGTTTTGAACAATTTGAGTCACAGAAGCGTATCCTGGTTTTCCACAGTGAGTGCCAGCTGGCATTGGTGCTGTCCACCAAGTAAGGGCTCCCTGGCCCCGAGGGCATTGCACAATAAATGCCCCACTCTCTGGATTGGAGTCTGTGCTGTGACATTCTGGAGGCCAGTCTGCTCTGGGGGTGCTGGGTCCTCAGCAGGTGGTCCTGCCTGGCCACAGGGGAGTTCTGAACAGAATCCAATGTGGATTCAAAGAGTCACCTAGGAGAACAGGAGAGTGGAAGTTTTGAATAAATCCCAAATCCAAGCAATTCTTCTTTATGCATTCAGAAAATCTGGGTAGTGCAGTCACCTTCTTTGCCTCGAGGGCCTGTCCCAGGTTCTGTGTCCTCCAATTGACCTTCCCTGACCAGTCCAGGCCTCTGTGCTCCTGTCTCTGAATTCACGGTACCTTTTATCTAACCCAGAGCTTTCCCAAATGTTCTCTATTCAGTGTCCTAAGTGCCTCCCCTCATTTTCCCCCCATGGTGTCCTTAAGCCAAAAGAAATACTTAATAGTTCTCTTTTTTCTTTCTTTCTTTTTTAAGGACAGAGTCTCACTTTTGTTACCCTGGATAAAGTACCGTGACATCATCACAGCTCACAGCAACCTCAAACTCCTGGGCTCAGACGATCCTCTTGCCTCAGCTTCCCGAGTATCTGGGACTACAGGCACCTGCCACGACACCTGGCTAGTTTTTCTGTTTTTTGTAGAGATGGGCTCTCTCTCTTGCTCAGTCTGGCCTCAGCTTCCCAGAGCACTAGGACCACAGGTGCCAGCCACTGCACCCAGTCTTAGTAGTTCTCATTACTGAGTAGATCCACCCAAGCAATTTAGTAAGTAACTATGTCCTAAACACACAGCAGCTGTTTGAAAAAAGTAGGGCATATAAGTAGAAACAAAGTTGCTATTTTCTTTCTTTTCTTTCTTTCTTTTTTTTTTTTAGAGACAGTCTCACTTTATCACCCTGGGTAGAGTGCTGTAGTGTCACAGTTCACAGCAACCTCCAACTCCTGGGCCTAGGCAATTCTCTTGCCTCAAACTCCTGAGAATCTGGGACCACAGGTGCCCACCACAATGCCCAGCTATTTTTTGTTACAGTTTGGCTGGGGCTGGGTTCCAACCCACCACCACCACCCTCGGTATATGGGGCTGGTGCCCTACGCATTGAGCCACAGGCATGGCCTTCCCCCCCCCCCTTTCTCTTTCTCTCTTTCTTATTGAGACAGAGTCTTACTTTGTTGCCCTCAGTAGAGTGCTGTGAGCTATAAAAGCTCTAACCCAGAGCTTTGCCAAACATTCTCTACTCACAGTGTCCTAAGTGCCTCCCTCTTTTTTCTCCCATGGTGTCCTTAAGCCAAAAGGAATAGTTAATAGCTCTCTTTTTTTCTTTTTTGAGACAAATTCTCACTCTTGTCACCCTAGATAGAGTGCTGTGACACGTCAAACTCGTGGGCTCAAGCATTTCTCTTGCCTCAGCCTCCCAAGTAGCTGGGACTACAGGCACCCTCCACAATGCCCAGGTATTTTTTAGAGACAGGGTCCTGCTCTGGCTCAGAATCCACCTGCCTCAGCCTCCCAGAGTGTTAGGATCACAGGCATGAGCCACCATTCCCAGCTGAAAGTTGCTAGTTTCAATGTTATTCTTATGTAACCACAATTACTGGTGGGTTGTGTGTGTCTGTTCGGCACTGTGAAACTTAGACTTGGGAATCAGACTGGACGCTGCTACCCTCATTGCCTGACCATATGGAGTTTTGCACAGCACTTGCATTTTTTTTAAATCATAGCAACTGCCAAGAATTTAGCTTCATAAGGATATGAGATCAAAAAGAATATAGTATGGTCTAACATTGGAACCATGAACTACCTCAAACTTATAGGGCAAATGATGAGCATCCTTGGGTTTTGTTTTATTTTAAATTTTTAAAAAGGACTCTAGTGGTGCCCCCTGTAGATTCACTGCGGCATTCTGGGGCAGCTCAGCTCACAGCTTAGGAACCTCAGATCTAATCCCTTGTTACTCAAAATTTGATCATGGGCCAGCAATGTCGGCATCAGTGGGGACCTTATTCCCACCTCATTTATTTATTTTTTTCTTTGAAGTTTTTGGTTGGGGCTGGGTGTGAACCCACCACCTCCAGCATATGGGGCTGGAGCCCTACTCCTTTGAGCCACAAGCGTCACCCCCCACCTTATTTCTACCCTTATGATAGGTTGGTGACAGGAACTCCAGAAACAGAGCAAGCATGGGCCACCCTGTTTTGAGCCTAAGGCTCTCTATCCTGGCTGTTCTGTGACCTCTGCTGAAACCACCCCCTTTCTGGGACCCAACCAGAAGGAACGAGGAACTAGTGAACACAATAGCTCCAGGGGGGCTAAACTGCAAATGAACAGAACGGTCTCAGTGGGAAGCCAGCTGGAACTACCTGGCAGCAGTCACTAGC
>CAUYTI010163142.1:0-11336 GCA_963575145.1 Galago senegalensis
TATGATGTGTTTAGGCCCGGTTTCCTTTTCGGAGATTCTTCATTGGTTTTGTGGGGCTTCTTCAATCTGTGGTTTGAATAACTGGTCAGTTTTAGAAAATTCTCAGCCATTTTCCCATCAAAAATCTCTTCTCCTCCATTCTGTGTGTCCCTTTTTACTCTAAAACTCCAATGATTCACTGAATCCTTTATGTTCTACAACCTTCCTTTTGTCTCTGCTTGCTTCATTCTAGATAATTTCTTCCAGACCACCTCCAATTCACTATGTCTTCAGCCATACTAAACCTACAATGAAGGCAATTCCATTTTCACTCTTGCATTTTTTTTTCCTTCTTGAGACAGAGTCTTAAGCTGTCTCCCTCGGTAGAGTGCCATGGCGTCATAGCTCACAGCAACTTCAAACTCTTGGGCTCAAGCGATTCTCTTGCCTCGGCCTCCTGAATAGCTGGGACAACACCTGCCACAACACCTGGCTATTTTTTAGAGACAGGGTCTTGCTCTGGCTCAGGCTGGTCTCAAACCTGTGAGCTCAGGCAATCCACTCCCAAGTGCTGGGATTAGAGGCGTGATCCACCACACCCAGCCTCATTATTACATTTTTTTTTTTTTGAGACAGAGCCTCAAGCTGTCCCACTGGGTAGAGTACTGTGACATAGCTCACAGCAACCTCCAACTCCTGGACTCAAGCAAGTCTCCTGCCTCTGCCTCCCAAGTAGCTGGGACCACAGGTGCCCGCCACAAGGCCTGGCTATTTTTTATTTTTTTTGGTTGCAGCCATCATTGTTGTTTGGCGGGCCCAGGCTGGATTCGAACTCGCCACCTTAGGTGTATGTGGCTGGCGCCTTAGCCACTTGAGCCACAGGCGCCATTATTACATTTTTTAATTCCCTAATATCTATTTAGTTCTTCCATAAATCTGTAATATTAAGCACATAACAATTCCAGTATCTGGAGATTCCATGAACCAATTTTCTTCCAGTTTTTCCTACATTTTCTCAATCTTGTATGCATTTTATTTCTTTTATTTTTTGAGACAGGGTCTCACTCTACTGCCTGGGATAGAGTATGGTGGTGAGATCATAACTTATTGTGACCTCAAACTCCTGGGTTCCAGGGATCCTCCTGTCTCAGACTTCTGAGTAGCTGGGACTACAGGTGAATGCCACCATGTCTGGCTAATTTTTCTATTTTCTGCAGAGACAGGGTCTTACCATGTTGTTGGGGCTGCTTTCAAACTCCTAACCTCAAGTGATCCCCTTTTTTAAGATATCTTTTCTTTAATTACTTATTGAAAGTGGCTGGGTATGACACTTCCTGGTTGTAATCTGAGCACTTTGGGAGGCCAAGGCAGGAGGATCACTTGAGTGGGGGGGGGGTGTGCCAGTGTGCTGCTCACCTGTGCCTGTTTGAGTTAATTAAAAGTAACTAAGATTTAGTTCCTGGAGCACTCTGGCCGCATTCTAAGTACTTAATAGACACACATGACTGATGGCTGCTGTAAGGCACAGCTAAGGTCCAGGACACTTTCATCACCCAGAGTCCTGCTGACAGGCTGCTGAGAGTCTGTTTTACACAAAAAGGGAAAGGTATACCTTGTTTTCAGCACTAGACTCTGCCTTCACTGTAGGAAACAATTCCTCACTCACCATTCTCTTCTCTAGTCTTTAGAAGAAGTGTGTGACCTGCTGCATGCAGCTCCTTTCCAGAACATCTTGCCTCGAGTCCATGTGAAAGGTGAGTCTGTGTGTCCGTCCACCCAGAAGTCTGGGCTGCCCTGCACAGAGCTGGTCATGATCCTGAAGACTGTACAGAACCTTGTAAAGTGAATACTGAGGAGCTGAGGTTTATATGGCTAAGGCGACATGATGCTCCAAAATAGTGTGAGAACAGAGCCGGGCGTATGAAATCAGAGTGGCCAAGAGTTGGTAAGTTCTATAGCAGATGACAGACACTGCTGTTCATGGTACTAGTCTGCTTTCACTTACTTTGGAATTTTTTTTTTTTAGGCTATAAAAGTATACATTTATTTTATATTAGAGAAAGGGAGGAGAGTGGTGGCATGAGATGAGAACAAGAGGGAGAGAAGGGAGCAGAGAGCAGGGGGTGAGAGGAGGGAGGATCGACATTTGGAATTTGTGATGCATTTTAAAGAAATGAATATTGAGCAAAAAATCATTCCTGTCAGTTTGAATTAAAATATCAAATAAACCAGCCAGTTCTGTAAAAGAATTTTCAGCCATCTGGCTCTCTGAGAAGCACCATGACAGTTGGCAAGAACAAGTGCCTTATGAAAGGCACAAAAAGGGAGCTAAGAAGAAAGTGGGTGATCCATTCTCTGAAAGATTGATATGATGTGAAGGCACCTGCTGTATTCGGTATGAGAAACACTAGAAATCTAAAGACCACAAGGATCCTGTGTTTGAAGTTAATCTGTTGATTTGCACGATGATGAAGTTGCATTTGGAAAATTCAAGCTGATTATTGTAAATGTTCAGGACAAAATTTGCCTGGTTAATTTCCGTGGCATGAATCTTACCCATCACCAAATGTGTTTCAAGGTTGAAAAATGGCAGACGATGATTGAGGCTCAAGTTAATGTCAAGACTTTCGATGGTTATTTGCTTTGTTCTGTGTTGCTTTTACTAAAAAAATTCAACAGATACAGAAGACTTCTTATGTCCAGCACCAATAGGTGCACCAAATGCAGAAGATGATAGAAATCATGACCAGAGAGGGAAGACAAATGACTTGAACAAAGTAGTAAGTTGATTCCAGAGAGCCCTGGAAAAGATGCAGGAATCAGCTTGCCACTCTGTTTATCCTCTCTGTGATGTCCTCATTAGAAAAGTAAAAATGCTGAAGAGGCCCAACTTTGAATGGGAAAACTCAATGGAGAGTCATGGTGAAGTTCATAGTTCTGGAAAAGGTACTGGTGGTGAGACAGGTGCTAAAGTTGAACGAACTGATGGATATGAACCACAAGTGCAAGATCTGCTCACAATTCAGACTTTTTTTTTGAGACAGAGTCTCAAGCTTGGGTAGAGTGCTGTGGTACCACGGCTCACAGCAACCTCGATTCTCTTGCCTCAGCCTCCCAAGTAGCTGTGACTACAGGCGCCTGCCACAACGCCCAGCTAGTTTTTGGTTGTAGCTGTCATTGTTGCTTGGTCGGCCCAGGTTGGATTTGAACCTGTCAGCTCTGGGTGCCCTGGCCGCTGAGCTACAGGTGCTAAGCCTAAAATTCAGACTTTTAATAACAACAAAGAGGCCTATTTGTGAAAAAAGAAAAATAAGAATTTTCAAAGAGACTCTATATAATGTTAACTTAAAAATCTTTTTTTTTTAACAGATTTAAAGTTTTGCAATACTCTTTCATACAGAGGAGCAGAATATAATAAAATTTTTTTTCTACTTCAGAGGGGGAGAGACTTGATGCCAAAATGAAAAGACTTGAATCAAAGTACGCCCCACTGCATCTCGTGCCACTGATTGAAAGACTGGGGACTCCTCAGGTAAAAGTGATGTGACAGCTATGGCTGTGGCCAGCTGGGGTCCACATCAGGGCATGTGACTGGGTTGGGACGCAAAGGGGAAGACGTTGAGAGGGCCAGTGGGCTGCTCAGCCACTTGGGCACCTCTCAGTGCCTCGAGATGTTTGTTAACAGGCCCACTGTGGGCGTGTTTAATACATGGGTGGGGCATTAGCACATCACCTGACGTGTACGACACACCCAGTAAATGTCACTCTCTGTTGTCACTGTCCATCCCTTCGTGATGGAACCTTTTTCATAGTTTTCTAAGAACAGATATAGGGGCAGATGGCAAGTGTCAGGGCAGACCTCTACAGTTATCTACCAACATACGGTAAGTCAAGGTTCTCAACCTCACACCTTTGCCATTGGGGCCAGATGATTCTTGGTGCTGGGGTGACCTGCACATCGCAGGGTATTCAGCAGCACTCCCGGCCTCTAACCACCTGATGCCAGTAGACCCACCAGAATATTTGATACCAGAAATGACTCTGAACATTGCCAAATGTCCCCTGGAGGAGGAAGCAAGATCAGTGCTCAACTTCCTTAGGCTATGAAGTGCATTTAGTCTTCTAAGACACATAGGTAATTGTTGACAGCTGTCTAGTTGATACTTGCTTCCAAAACCCTCTTCTGCAGCAAACATGGTTTTCCATTAAGATATAATGGGACTGGGGCAGTGTGAGGTCAGAGCACTCCTGCTTTTTGCTGTAGCCCATGAATTCCACACTTTTCCTTTCTGTAGCAAATTGCCATCGCCAGAGAGGGGGACTTGCTGACAAAGGAGCGTCTCTGCTGTGGCCTGTCCATGTTCGAGGTCATCCTGACGAGGATCCGCACTTTCCTGGACGACCCCATCTGGCGTGGGCCTCTGCCCAGCAACGGGGTCATGCATGTGGACGAGTGTGTTGAGTTCCACAGGCTGTGGAGTGCCATGCAGTTTGTGTACTGCATCCCGGTGGGGACACACGAGTTCACTGTGGAGTAAGTGCCCAGTTAGACACCACCACCCCACCAGTGCAGGGCCGAGTTCAGTGCAAAGAAGGGGCTACTGGGGGTGAGGTGGGGCACAGAGGTGTGTGTGGCTAACACAGGGACTGCACTTGTGGACATCTGGAAACCTGGACAGGAAACTCACTTGCTTTAAGCCTCCTAAGTGGAGCTTCTTATTTACTTGAGGCCAAAGAGTGGGCTCAGGATTCCAGTATTCAGGAGTCTCTGAATCCACTGTACTCTATGCAAGTTGGGCATGCATTTTTCTTGAGGTAAAGTTCATAAAGTCATTTTTTAAAATTAATATGAGGGTTCAAAGATTTAGGTTACATTGTTTTTAATTTTAAGGTAAAGTTCAAGTTGTAGTTGAGCCCTTCACTCAGGGTGGGTGCTGAACACCCTGACATTGTACACTTTAGGAGAGATCCCACCAATCGCCCTCCCTCCTCTGCTTTCCCTTCCCCCCTCTCCTTACTAAGCTGTATTTGTGTTTTATCTTTCATGTGAGTGTGTACATGTTTATTGTTTATATATTGGTTTCATATTACTATTGAGTACATTGCATACCTAAAGTTATTCTGAGACGGGGTCATGACTGATTATTAAAAACGTCAGAAGAGGGCTTGGCGCCTATAGCTCAAGTGGCTAAGGCCCCAGCCACATACATCAGAGCTGGCAGGTTCAAATCCAGCCTGGGCCTGCCAAACAATGACAACTATGATCAAAAAAAAAAATAGCCGGGTGTTGGGTGCCTGTAGTCTTAGCTACCTGGGAGGCTGAGGCAAGAGAATCACTTAAGCCCAGGAGTTGGAGGTTGCTGTGAGCTGTGATGCCACAGTATTCCACCCAGGGCAACAGCTGAGGTTCTGTCTCAACAAAAAAAAAAAAAACAAGTCAGGAAAGGCTGGGCATGGTGGCTCACACCTGTAATCACAGCATTCGAGCAGGCTGAGGTGGGAGGATCCCTTGAGCTTAGGAAGGCCAGCCTAAGCAAGATCAAGACAGGCATTGCCTTGGGTGCCTGTAGTTCCAGCTACTAGGGACACTGAAGCAGGAGAATTGCTTGAGACCAGAAGCATGAGGTTGCTGTGAGCTGTGATAACACCATGGCACTGTAGCCTGGGCAACAGAGTGAGACTGTCTCCCAAAAGAAAAAAAAAAAAAAGTCAGGAAACAGCATACCAGAGGAACTGGAAAAAGGTACTTACCAAAAATGGGCTGGTCACCTCTTGCTCAGCACTCTCCTAGTGGAAGTTGACCCTGTGGGCAAAGACAGTAATGCAGAAGACTTGGCCTTTGACTTCTGGAGACTTTGCAGTTTTTCATTCATTGCCAATTCTGTTTGTTTCTAGGCAGTGCTTTGGTGACGGGCTGCACTGGGCTGGCTGTATGATCATTGTACTCCTGGGGCAGCAGCGGCGTTTTGCTGTACTGGATTTCTGCTACCATCTACTTAAAGTTCAGAAACATGATGGCAAAGATGAGATTATCAAAAATGTGGTATGTGGATGAAAGTCTTCCACTATATGCAGATATTTTGCAAAAGTATACTTTGTACTTATTGAAAGTTCTTGTTTCTAGAAATTTTTTTACCCTGGTACATAAAGTACCACCAATTCAGGCTTTCTTTTAATTTCCAAAAGGAATTCAACTTGTCCAATAAAGCAGTCTGGACGGTAAAATAGTAACTGTTCCATTTTGTGTATTTATCTCCACTTCAGATCTCTCCTCATATAGATACACATTTTCAGAATACTGGCATACTGTTGCAGTACTGTGGCGCCACGAGTTAGCATGCTTTGAGTACTTTGTCTTGGCCAGATTTTATGGATTCCTTGTAGCTGAATTCTAGAAAATATTCAGCCATTATCTTTTCAAATATTTTAACCTTTTTTTCATTAGACATGTGTTAGATCTCCTCCTATTCCTGTCTCTCACCTGTGTTAGTTTTCTCCCATAACAGGTTGCCACAGACTTAGCTGTTTGAGCCCAGTTATCATCATCTCAGTTCTCTGGGTCAGGAATCTGGGTGGGGCACAGCCCTCTGGGCTCTCTGCTTAGTCCCACAAGGCCAGAATCTGTCAGTGGTACTGTGTGTGTTCCCTCTGTAGGCTCTGGGGATGAGTTTGCTTTCAGGCTCATTCAGGTAGTTGGATGAATTCATTTCCTTGAAGCTGTAGGCCTGAGATCCTCATTCCCTCTCATGTTTTCCATGTCTGCCTCCAGCAACCACAGTTCAAGCACTCTGCACTTCTAGTCTTTCACATCCTTCTGCCATGTCCCTCCTTCCTCCAACTGGAGAGGGTTCTCTGCTCCTATGATTAGTATGGATCGTCCCTGGAGATCCAGGGCACTCCTCCTTCCTTAAAGTCTATAGCCGTAGCCACATCTGTAGCTTCTCTCTGGCACGTGAGGTAGCACACATGGGCTCTGAGGAGGGGGCTGGACATGAGCTGCTGAAGCTGGTCTACTTTGCAGAGCCTGTGTCCTTGGCTCTGTCTGTATCCTGAGCACTTTCTGTAGGTAGCTTATGTCTAACCCAAGTTTTTACTTACTTTTTTTTTTTAATTACTTTTATTTTTTTTAAATTATTATTTTTAACTATTATTTTTAAAAGTTCAGTTTGGTGGTAACTGGTAATTGTATTGTCTTAACTGAATTTTTTTCCGTCTCTTATTTCTTTACCCATTTCATGTATTTTATGTTCTACAGGAGTGTCTAAACCTCTGAAACATTGCCTTATGTACTGAGCTCTGAATGTGCACTGTATTCTTTTTTCAGACAGTCTCAAGCTGTCACCCTGGGTAGACTGCCATGGTGTCACAGCTCAGAGGAACCTCAAACTCTTGGGCTTAAGTGATTCTCTTGCCTCAGCCTCCCGAATAGTTGGGACTATAGGTGCTGGCCCAGGCTGGATTAGAACCTGCCAGCCTCAGTGTATGTGGCTGGCACCCTACCCACTGAGTTACAGGTGCCGCCCATGAATTGTATTCTTTCCTCCCAAGATCTGTCTGCGTTTGCTTCTCCTCATCCCCAGGGACTGATGCCCACCTGGGGTCACCCTGGCCCTATATGAGGGTCCTATCTGGAGTCTCAAAGTGGAGCCCAGCAGGCTGCTGCCATCTGCTCCTGGGAAAGCCCTGCCGTGCACACTCCTGCAGCATGAGCTGAACCAGCAGTGTTACATGTCTTTACTTAGGTTTGTTTTCTGTCCAGGGCTGTTACAGAGGGTCTGTCAAAGCATCCTATCCACAATATTGCCAGACTTGAGTCTAAGACCTGTATTACATTAGTTTACTGGTGTTTCATTGCCAACTATGTTGTCATCATCTTTTCTCAGCTTTTAGCAGGCAGTGGGTTTTCAGTTGCTGACTGTTGAATGAGCAGGCCTGTAAGTTGTGCGTGTGAGTGGATCTACACTCAGCAGCATGAAATCAACACAAGAAAAATGTTTAAGTTAAAAATATATTCATTGTTCTAAGAGTTGCACTAAAGAGACACGATGTGTGTCATTACCATCAGCTGTAGTTTTCTGAGAAAACATGAACATCTTGACACATTAAAACACGGAGAATAAGGCGGTGCCTGTGGCTCAATGGGTAGGGCGCTGGCCCCATATACCAAGGGTGGTGGGTTCAAACCCAGCCCTAGCCAAACTGCAAACTTGGGAGGCTGAGGCAAGAGAATCACCTAAGCCCAGGAGTTAGAGGTTGCCATGAGCTGTGTGATGCCACAGCACTCTACCAAGGGCAATCAAATGTCTCTACAAAAAAAAAAAAAAAACCCACAGAGAATAGATGTACAGGTGTTACTAGTAAAATGTGATTTCATTGTTGTAGCCTTTGAAGAAGATGGTGGAGAGAATCCGCAAGTTCCAGATCCTCAATGATGAGATCATTGCCATCCTGGACAAGTACCTGAAGTCTGGTGACGGGGAGAGCACACCCGTGGAGCACGTGCGCTGCTTCCAGCCGCCCATCCACCAGTCTCTGGCCAGCAGCTGAGGACACCTGTCCTGGCCCAGAGCAGTCAGGAACTCTAACACCTTGGTTTTTGTCCTGTGAACTATGTAGTGAGATTTTTAGGGCTATTTTTCAGTATTTCTGTACCTGTTAAAGAAGGTGCATCTCAATTTAAAAGCTGAATTTTATAAAATTGACTTATTTTTCTAGATTAAACCTGTACATGCAACTGGTAACTAAGAAGTCTGAGGGTACTGGCTGCTGTTGCCATTGTCCTTACAAAATTATTCTCAACTTTTCTATATGGAATGTTCTGGAAGCTGTGACCTAACATGCTACTGAGGGCATTCATTCATCCCTTCTTATAAAATGCCAGCCAATGTTCCCCGTTACCATTAACGATTAACTCTAGCTTTTGTTTAGGGATTTTTTTGATGGTCTTTTATGAATAATCTTTTATAAATCATCATTCCTATCCCTTTTGTGTCAGTGTTTCAGAAATAGTGACTTTAATTGCTTCTATTAAATCCAGTTGTGACAAACTCTAATTTGTGAGGTATCATTTAAACGTCATAGAAATAAAACTAATGAAACCTATTTTGTGTTCATTCCTTTACTACGACCTTGTGCTGCTTGGCTTGGGCAAGGTACTTGCATTATCTGAGCACATAGGCTGGGCCCAGCTCCAGAGTCCAGAGTGCCTCCAGGATGACTGAGGACAGGATCATGACACCACTCAGCATCCGCTTTTCTTATCAACACATGGTTAGCTTGCTACTTAGGTTTCCATAGGCAACTGAGATGTAAAACAGGGCTGGCCACTCTGCTCTGGATGCACAGAACACCTGTGTTGCATGTGCCCACGACCTGGAGAGACTGGCAGGTGGGGAGGAGGACAGTGGGTACCACACAAAAGGGACAGAGGGGAATTTTAGTTGCATCCCTAATTGCCCTGAGCTGGCCTTCCTGACTAGTGTGTGAATTGTCTCATGTGATTGGAGTCAGGGGTTTACATGATCAAAATGAAAGTCCACTCCTGGAGTCATATATAAGGGTAAGAACTGAGAAACTACAGCCAAATTTTCAAGTATTAAGGCAACGAGTTTCTGAAAATCCTAACTGAATTGGAAAAAGTGTATGCCTATCTGTTTTAAGTAAATAACACAGATTAAATACAAGACTAATATTAACTGAACTTACTTCACATCTTTACCTGATAGTTGTCTTACATTACTGAGTGTCGCAATCTTCAGCAGTGCTAAGTTTCTGTGGCTGCCACACTGCTTCCATTTGCCTTTGGAAATGCAACACCAAAGTCCAGGAGCATCGGGCCTGGCACAGAAAGAACAAACAGGAGCTACTCTGCCATGCTGCCAGCCCAGAGTGGAATGAAGCACAGCAGAACTTGACAAATGTTTATTTTTTGAAACAGAGTCTCGCTATGTCACCCTTGGTAGAGTGTCGTGGCATCATAGTTCATAGCAACCTCCAACTGCTGAACTTAAGCGATTGTCTTGCCTCAGCCTCCCAAGTAGCTGGGACGTTAGCCTGGCTTTTTTCTTGCAGTTGTCACTGTTTTATACAGTCCACTGAGCTGCAGGCACCGCCTACAAACTCTTGTTTATAAATTACCTAAAGATGTTGCTTTTTCGGCTTGGCGCCCATAGCACAGTGGTTACAGCACCAGCCACATACACCAAGGCTGGCAGGTTTGAACCCGACCCAGGCCTGCTAAATAATGAAAATTGCAACAAAAAAATAGCTGTGTGTTGTGGCAGGCACTTGAAGTTCCAGCTACTTGGGAGCCTGAGGCAAGAGAATTGCATAAGCCCAAGAGTTGGAGGTTGCTATGAGCTGTAACACCACAGCACTCTACAGCACTTACTGAGACAGTAAGACTGTCTCAAAAAAAAAAAAAACCCAAAGATGTTGCTTTTGATAATGTGAAATTAGCTACAGATTAAGGGGTGATATCTATGCTCATCCTAAGAAGTACATCAAATTACTGTAATTAAGCTGAGTGTGGTGGCTCATGCCTGTAATCCCAGCACTCTAGGAGGCTGAGACAAACGGATTGCTTGAGCTCAAGAGTTTGTGACCAGCTTGAGCAAGAACGAGCCCCTGTCTCTAAAAAAAAAAAAAATAGCCAAGTGTTATGGCGGACCCCTGTAGTCCCAACTACTAGGAGGCTAAGGCAAGAAGACTGCTTAAACCCAAGAGTTTGAGGTTGCTATGAGCTGCAACAACATATCACTCTACCAAGGGCAACAAAGTGAGACTGTCTCAAAAGAAAAGAAAAATTACTGTAATGTTTAGTTTATAATTTATAAAGGCTTAATTTTTTATAAGGCTTAATTATATGCCAAATGTCATACTTATGTACAAGGCAATTTCAAGTGCTATAAAACAAATGAAAAATTTATTAAACTATGTATCTTAATGAGGGCCCTACCACCCCCCAAGGGGGTAAAAATTGATTCTTTGTACACAAAGCACAGATACAGTACATAAGTAGATATACATTATATCTGTGGTATTAAAAGTAAATGGGGGTTGGCTGGGCACTGTGGCTCACACTTGTAACCTAGCACTTTGGATCACTTAAGGCTAAGAGTTCAAGACCAGCCAGGGGGGCTCGGCGCCTATAGCTCAACCAGCTAAGGCGCCAGCCACGTACACCTAAGTTGGCGGGTTCGAATCCCCAGCCTGACCCGCCAAACAACAATGACAGCTGCAACCAAAAAACAGCCGGGCGTTGTGGCGGGCGCCTGTGGTCCCAGCTACTTGGGAGGCGGAGGCAAGAGACTCGCTTGAGCCCAGGAGTTGGAGGTTGCTGTGAGCTGTAATGCCAC
>CAUYTI010163144.1:0-17482 GCA_963575145.1 Galago senegalensis
GTTGGCTTTTTTCATGTGTATTAATTTGAATTCTCTGTAGATCCTCGTTATCAAGCTTTTGGCTGATTCAAAATATGCAAATATCCTTTCCCATTGTGTAAGTTGTCTATTTGCTTTGGTTGTTGTCTCCTTAGCTGTACAGAAGCTTTTCAGTTTAAGTACAATTTGTTTATTTTTGTTGTTGCAATTGCCACGGCAGTCTTCTTCATGAAGTCTTTCCCCAAACTGATATCTTCCAGTGTTTTTCCTATACTTTCTTTGAGGATTTTTATTGTTTCACGCCTTAAATTTAAGTCCTTTATCCATCTTGAATCAATTTTTGTGAGTGTGGAAAGGTGTGGGTCCAGTTTCAGTCTTTTACATGTGGATATCCAGTTCTCCCAGCATCATTTATTGAATAGGGAGTCTTTCCCCCAAGGTATGTTTTTGTTTGGTTTATTGAAGATTAAGTGGTTGGGTTGTAAGCTGTTAGCTTCATTTCCTGGTTTTCTATTCAATTCCAAATGTCTATGTCTCTGTTTTTGTGCCCATACTATGCTGTCTTGACCACTATGGCTTTATAGTACAGTCTAAATTCTGGTATGGTGATGCCCCCAGCTTTGTTTTTATTACTAAGAATTGCCTTAGCTATACAGGGTTTTATCTGGTTCCATACAAAACGTAGAATCATTTTTCCAAGTCTTGAAAGTATGATGTTGGTATTTTAATAGGGATGGCATTGAATAGGTAGATTGCTTTGGGAAGTATAGACATTTTAACAATGTTGATTCTTCCCAGCCATGAGCATGGTATATTCTTCCATTTGCTAATATCCTATGCTATTTCCTTTTTTAGGATTTCATAATTTTCTTTATAGAGTTCCTTCACCTCCTTTACTAGGTATATTCCCAGGTATTTCATTTTCTTAGAAGCTATGGTGAAGGGATTGTGTCCTTAATTAGCCTCTCATCTTGGCTGCTATTGGCATATACAAAGGCAATTGACTGTAGACATTGATTTTATATCCTGAGACATTACTGAATTTTTTGATGACTTCCAGGAGTCTTGTGGTTGAGTCTTTGGGGTTCTCTAAGTATAAGATCATATCGTCAGCAAAGAGGGAGAGTTTGACCTCCTCTGCTCCCATTTAGACGCCCTTAATTTCCTTGTCTTGCCTAATTGTATTGGCTAGAACTTCCAGCACTATGTTGAATAGTAATGGTGGCAGAGGACAGGCTTGTGTTTTTTAATCCAGTCAGCCAATCTGTGCCTCTTCAGTGGGGAATTCAAGCCATTAACATTTATTGAGATAATTGATAAGTGTGGTAGTGGTCTATTCATCTTATTTTTGTGAGAGTCCATTGCGTAATTTTATTTTTACATCAGTGTGGAAGTTAGGTTGTGTCCTTTAATTTGAGTTCTTAGTTTGCTGTTGATCCATTGTGATGGTCAGTGTGTAGAACAGGTTGAAGTATTTCCTGTAGAGCCTGTCTTGTTGTGGCAAATTTCCTCAGTGTTTGTATATCAGTAAATGATTTGATTTCTCCATCAATTTTAAAGCTT
The DNA here is from genome assembly GCA_963575145.1 of Galago senegalensis. NCBI lineage: Eukaryota > Metazoa > Chordata > Mammalia > Primates > Galagidae > Galago > Galago senegalensis. The sequence goes on from CAUYTI010163144.1 coordinate 1,543, forward strand.
AGCTTAGCAGGATATAGAATAATTCTGGGTTGGAAATTGTTCTGTTTCAGTAGATTAAAGGTAGATGACCATTGTCTTCTGGCTTAAAAAGTTTCATTAGAGAAGTCTGAAGTCACCCTGATGGATTTGCCCCTGTAGGTCAACTGGCACTTACTCCTGGAAGCTTGAAGAATCTTTTCTTTTGTCTTGACTTTGGACAGGTTCATCACAATGTGTCTTGGAGAAGCTTGGTTAGAATTGAGGAGACCTGGGGTCCAATATCCTTCTGAAAGGAGTGTGTCAGAATCTTTGGTGATATTTGGGAAATTTTCAATTATAATATTCTCTAATATGGCTTTCATTCCTCTGGGGCATTCTTCTCCCCCTTCTGGGATACCTATAACTCATATGGTTGAACACTTCATATAGTCCCATAATTCTGTCAGTGAATGTTCTTCTTTCTCTCTCTTCTTTTCTGCCTCTTTTACTATCTGAGATATCTTAAGAGCTTTGTCCTCTACCTCTGAGATTCTTTCTTCTACATGGTCTAATCTGTTGTTGATACATTCTATTGCATCTTTAAGTTCCTTAATTGACTCCTTCAGTTCCTTCAGCTCTGCTATATCCTTTCTATATTCTTCATATCATTCATCTCCTATTTGATTCATATCATTCATATCATTCTTCATATCATTCATCTCCTATTTGATTTGTTTTTGGATTTCCTTTTGGTTAGTTTCCATCATTTCCTTCATTGTTTTCATCATCTGTATTCTAAATTCCATTTCTGTCATTTCTAACATTTATTTATAGGTGGAATCTTTAGCAGTAGCTACCTCATGGTCTCTTGGGGGGATTGCTCTGGACTGGTTTTTCATGTTGCCAGGATTTTTCTGCTGGTTCTTCCTCATGAGTGATTTATCTGCTTCTTTGCCCTAATTTTCCTTTCACTTCCTCTTGCTCTTTAAGTTCCTGTGCCTCTGGATTAGTGTTTTGATTAGTCCTTTTGGTACAGGAGTAGAAGGATATGAAGATTGAAGAGCAGGAAGAGAAAAAAGAGAAAAAAGGGAGGACAGGGAGAACAAAGTGAAAGGGGAGGGAGTGAGTAAGAGAGAATATTAACAAAGAGAAGAGAGGCACAGAAAGAGGGAGACAGGAGCAATATAGGTGTACAGTAGGGTACTTTGACCCATCTTTAGAGACCCCCAACCTTTGGGTTTGCTGGGTTGGGTTGTTCCCTTGAGGTCACCAGCTCTTTGCTAGCCTATTTGGACACAGTACCCCACCTCCACCAAGTAGAGAGGAAAGACAAAAATGCTGTAAATCAAACCAAAACAAGCAAACAGAAATCTTTATGGGATAAAATTGGGCAAAAGACCAAATAATAGGGTTACAAACACTATTAGAGATGAAGTTCTAATTGTTTAAAAAGGGCAACAATGAAAAATTATATTAAAACTAGAAAAATGAAGAAGGAAAAGAAAAGTCTATAAGGAAAATGTTGAAATTAAAAAAAAAAAGACAAAAAAACCCAAAGCAGTATATATATCTTGCTGAATATTGTCTGGGCAACAGGTGATCTTCTAGAGTATGAGATGTTAATCACAGTGCAGATATGGCTGTACAAGAGATGGAGACTGGAGGCGTTTCCTGATTTCTCAAAACACGTAGGGTAAAGAGCCTAAATCTCACCTCAGCTGGCTTAAAAGGCACTTTAAACTGCCAACCTGGGCTAAGCAGAAGCTTTCCTGGGAAAGCACTTGTCGCTAGAATCACTCCTGAAGTGGCTATCCATTTACCCAGTGTTCCTAAACTGATCTCACACTATGCCCCTGAGGGCCAAGGCTGCAAGGTGTCTTAGTCCCCGCCTTTAGGCTACTCAGTCACTAGATTACTCACTCCTGCCCAATCCTTGCTCTGCGACCCTGAGGGCGGAGCTTGCCAGGGCAGTTCTCCCACAATGGATCTGTGCGGCCCACAGCTGAGCACTTAGCTCTGTCTAGCTCAGCGGCTAAGTCTGGGGCCCTAGATGATGCTTAAAGTCCTCCGCTCTCTTGCCCAAGTTCTCCCAAGGTAGTTCAACTAAGTGCCAAGTCCCAAAAAATACCCAAACTGCTCACAGGTAAGGCCTTTCCATTTTGCAATCTCGCAGCTGCTGTATTTACAGTTGCTGGTGGGATTAGGTCAAAAGAACACAAGCAAAAACCTGCCAGTTCTTCACTGCTTTTGTCCTCCTTATGGGGTCCAGTAGTCCCTCACTGATTCCCTGTGTCTCCAAAGGGATGTTTTTGGGATGATCTCACCAGCCAGAGATGCCTGTAGTTTCCTCTCCCCATACTCACCGTGCCCAGTTGCAAGGAAGCTATTAGTTGGCTGCCATCTTGCTCCTTCTTACAACTCTTCCTTTTTTTATATATTCTTCCTTCTTCCTTTTCTCTCTTTTTTCTAGTATTCAATAGATATAGAGCACCTACTATTAGTGAAGTGCTATGAATAATCTCTGAGGTAATATAGACACACTCCCTACCCTAAAGGATGTGAAAAACTGGGAGAATGTAGCATAAGAATTCCACAACAACTTAGAGGAAGAGATGCTATTCACCTAAGGATACATCATGGGAGACTTTATATCTAAGAGAGAGAAGGTAGCTTCTGGGAAGTATGAGTAATGTGTAGACTAGCTGGCAATGGAAGAAATCTTTCTAAATAGAGTAATCAAAGAAAATGTAAACAAGAAACAGGATGCGGACTGGCGGAGGTAAGATGGTGGACTGCAGCTAGCCTTCCACAGAGACTCCCACCCAGAAGGCAAGTTAAAAGACAGAAGTTTAGCAAGTAAGCTGATGGATTGGAGATGAGCCAAGAGAGAAGGTTAAAGAATGCATATCAATCCTCTAGAGGTGAGCTGATACGATGGTATAAAGATACAAACAAAAGGTACTGAATCCATCACCAAGCTGACAGGAGTCCCCTCTCCCATGACAAGGGCTCACAGTAAACTCCATACAAACAAGCGAGCAGAGTTCAAACTTTCTCCCATTCCATCCCACAGGAAAGACTCTCTAAAAACTGGACCTCCTACCAGTACCCCTGCCAGGCATAAAACTGTATAAAACTGTATACATTTGCTACCTGCAACTCTGAACTTCCAGCACTCCCCTACACTCTCACCCCAAGCTCTAGAAGTCTTTCCCTCATGGAGTCCAGATTCCTGGGCATTTTCTTGAGAGGTGTGGACTGGGGAAGGGCCCTTGCTCAGCTGTGCTAATTATGTGGCACAGGAGTAAGGAGAGGATGCTCAGCTGAGAGGGAACCTTACATGAGTGGCACCGGTGCCCCCCGGCATAGACAAACAGCAGGGATGGGGACAATAAGGTTCATGCCCCTGGGGCAGCTATCCCAAACAGACATGCCCTGTCTCTCTGGGAAACCAAAGGAAGCCAGGCACCTTCTCCAGTGGCAGCTACTGATGGACAGATCTGGAACATGAGTAAAGGAGTGCGGGAACTAGAATACACACACTCAGAGTTTGCAGACTTCCCAGATGGGGAGGGGAGTCGAGCCAGAGGTCTGCTTTACTGAGACTGAGACACACTTGGCCCCCAGGAGATCATAGCTGGGACAAAGGCAGGCAGGCAGAGGCAGGAACTCACAGCTAAGTGTGAGCTCCAACTGCTTGTCACTGCCCAGAACTGAGTTGTGGATTCTGTCACCTCAAGCAGGGTCTGATAACCAGGACAGAAACAAACAAACTCTGTGAAGTTGTGCTGGTCTGCCAGCAACATCAGTCAGGGGCAGGGGTGGAACTGAGTGAACCACCTTGTCTCCATTAAGCACCCAAAGTTGTCAGGCCTCACCTCTGCCTGCTGGATAGTGGCTGAGACCAGAGACCTGGTTGAGGAGACATAGATCTCTCTCTGACTCAGGCAGACGTAAACCCCTGGGGCATCTGCTCATTGGGGTGAACTGGGTCACAGCCCTAGCCCCACTGGGGTTACCAGTGACTGGGTATAACAGAGGTGCAAGGTGGGGAGGTGGGCATCAACCGTCCCAGACTAATTCATTTGCCAAGATGGTCTTTCTGACCTCATGGAGCACCAGAGCCAGTCATACCTGAGCTGCCAGCAGACCCCTGCTATCTAGTTGCCGCAGACATTTTGAACTCCCCCACCTGAGACCAGTGCAGAGTGGGAGAATTGATTTGGACCTCTTGAACAGGGGCAATCACCTGAGGATTATCCAAAGTGCTACCCTGGGTGTGTGGTTGTGGGAAGGTGTGATTTTCATTTTCTAATTGTTGTATCTGAGGAGGCAGGGTGACTTAATTTCTGGTATTTCTCCACAGCTGAGACTTCAACTCAGAGTAACTGATTTACTAGGGTAGAACAGAGACCAGCTGAAAACAAGACAGAGAAACTTAGCCCCACCAAACCAAGGAGGCCCACAGTTTCTCAGGCCCTAGCACTGTACAGGTCCTTGGCAAAGCTCAAGGAGAAAAGCCAAACAATGTAAATTAAGCATGGGGCAGAATCAATGGAGAAACTCCAGTAACATGAATAACCAGAGTAGATCAACCTCCCCAAGGAAGGACATGGCAGATGCAACGGAACACCCCATCCATAAACAGATGGGAGAGATGCCAGAAATCGAGTTCAGAGTCTGGATAGCAAATAAGATCAACAGAATGGAGGAAAGGAGGGAATCAGAATTTCAAATTATTCAAAAGATGTCTCAAGAATTCAACAATTTCAAAGATAAAAAGACCAAAGATTTGGACACATTGAGGCAAGAGTTTGCAGCCCTGAAAAATCTGAAAAATTTGGTAGAATCCCTTGCTAACAGAATGGAGCAGGCAGAAGAAAGGATCTCTGACATTGAAGATAAAGCTTTTGAACACACCCAAGCACTGAAAGAGGAAGACAAATGGCAAGCAAAAATGGATCATTCTCTCAGAGAGTTCTGGGATAGTTTGAAGAAAACTCATATTTGCCTTATAGGAATCCCTGAAGGCAACAAAGTGGCTTCAGAAAACACAGAGGCTCTTCTTCATGAAATTATGCAAGAGAACTTTCCATATATGCCAAGAGATTCTGAAATTCAGATAGCAGACAGTTTCAGAAGCCCAGCACAACTCAACCCAAATAAGACATCCCCCAGGCACATCATAATTAACTTCACTAAGGTTAATATGAAAAAGAAAATTCTAAAAGCAGCTAGATTTAAGGAAACCATAACCTACAAGGGGAAGAATATTAGAATGACCACAGACCTCCCTGCTGAAACCTTTCAGACTAGAAGAGGGTGGTCATTGAATTTTAATCTCCTAAAAGAAAACAACTTTCTTTCTTTCTTTTTTTTTTTTTTGAGACAGAGCCTCAAGCTATCCCCCTGGGTAGAGTGCCATGGCATCATGCTCACAGCAACCTCCAACTCCTGGGCTCAAGCAAGTCTCCTGCCTCAGCCTCCCAAGTATCTGGGACTACAGGCACCCGCCACAATGCCTGGCCATTTTTTGGTTGCAGCCATCATTGTTGTTTGGCGGGCCCGGGCTGGGGATTCAAACCTGCCACCTTAGGTGTATGTGGCTGGCACCTTAGCCGCTTAAGCCACAGGCGCCGAGCCAAAGTACCAGAAACTTGATAAATGCTTGTTGAATTACTGGTATTGAGTAAATGACACAAAAACTAAAAGGTACCATGGATACTGCTTCTCATTTCCCCCAATCTATGGTGATTGACTTCCCCAAGTGCAAGTTCACATCAGGCTATGAGAAAAGTCAAATTTCCTGAATGGTACCTTCATTATGATCAATCCGAGAGCACCACGGCTCATTCTTCTTACCCTGATAACCTTAACAAGATTTGGCAATTCCAGCCATAAAAATCTTAGCTTGGGCTTGGACTCATAGAACTAAATTAATGAAACACCTTTTTTTGTCTTTTTATTAAATCAAATTGTGAAGGTGCACTTTTGAGCATTTGTAAATTTCACACCTAATTAACCCAAAGACTCTGAAATAGGCAACCCATACTCAAAGTCCATAGGGTAGGTACTTTTTGTGTGTACATTAAGGTTTAATATTGGTATTAAACTCATAGGTACTTCTAAAAAGAGAGTTAAAAATAATGTTTTAAATAGTTATTTTGGATATTTTAAGCTAAAATTTATTCATACTTCAATGTTTTCACTCATTTAAAAAAATGTTTATGAGAGGGTGGTGCCTGTGGCTCAAAGGAGTAGGGCACCAGCCCCATACGCTGGAGGTGGTAGGTTCAAACCCAGCCCCGGCCAAAAACTAAAAAAAAAAAAAGTTTATGGCAAAAACCACAGTATATTCAGTAATCTAGTCTCATTCCAAAACTTACCTTGCCAAGGCAAAGGCATCATCAATAAGACTTGCACGATCAGCAGAAGAAAATCCCTGCTAAAGAAAGATCAGAAACAAGAAAAACTCTGAGAAAGAGCAGTGAGAAACATGAAACTTAAAGCAAAGCATTTTGAAAAAGATTAATATCATGAAGATGCTGTTCTTAGAACAAAAATAAAACAATTCCCAACCGTTGCTATCTCTTACCGTGTGGTTCAAGGAAAGATCTCCGGCTATCTGGTTCCAAACTGGTACTTCATAATTTACACGATAAAACCCAATATGATCTGGGTTTATTTTGAGAAAAGCATTTCCACTAGGATTAGCAGAGTTCAAAGTGATTCCTGTGGTAGTAAATAAATACTAATGAGAAACATGTTTGCATGTACTGTAAACACAGAGAAATTAGACCCAGAGAGAAAAAAGACAAGACAAGACAAGAAGAGAAAAGAAATACTAGCTCACGGAGTCTAGTTTGATTTGGATCCAAAGCCCCCAAGCTAATTCTTCCTTAGTTGCCTAACTTTAGTATGTCACTGTAACTTTACTGAGTGAGCTAAAAAACAAATAATACAAATAAGTGTCTTATAATTCGTGCCTTGTACTTCTTAATGGAACAAACTTGCCAAACGGGTGAAATAATTTTGTGCTTGTCCATCCCTCAGTAAAAGAAAACATACAAAGCCTAAAGACAGAGAAATCCATGCTGTCAGGGGCAGTCTATATATTCCTAAACAGAATGGATTAATTACACAAAGCATATCCAAAGAAGCAGCCTGGTTAGGGCATAAAAATATAAACACTTACAGTACTTTGTTCATTAAAATCAACATGGAAGTTGATGAAAAGGGCTATTGCTAAGCATAATAATAGATTGAGAATCAGTAACAGGTTTAACATGTGTGGCAGTAGAACTGAAATCCAAATGCTACATTCTTGACTTTGTAATCCTTTTCATCCTTGCTCTTTCAATTTTCTTTACCTTTGTAAAGTTGTCTACTTCCTTATTTCTATTGGTTACATGGATGCTTTTTCATCAATAGATTTACAAATTAACTTTTTCTCTAAAGTAGCATTCAGTATTTATGTAGGGCTCTAATATATATATATATTAGCCCAGCATTGAAGGAACAAACTTCTGTTTTAGGTACAAAATACCCACTTAAAATAATAGCTATGCTCTGACCTGACTGCCATTTATTAGCATTACTCCTATACTCTTCAATTCAGATTCTCTTTTGTTGAAAATAGACAATACACTCATTCAATTTAAATTATGGTATAGAGACACTGAATATATTTGAGGAATTTCAAATAGTTTAATGTAGTGACAATACAGGGTATGATATTGGAAAAGAGCAGATGAGAATAGAAATACAAGCCCTGGCTTCAGTCTGAAGAGCCATGCCACATCAAGGAACTCATCTTCTGAATAACATGCTCCAGTCCATTTTCTAGAAAGATTTATTTTCTTAGACAGAAAATTTTGATAGTGTTATGGGAGATATTTTGGAGGAGATTCTAGAGGTAAGAATTTAGTGTTTGCTGTGATAATCTAGGGCAAGAGGGGATGAGCGCCTACACTTACATGGAAAAGATGAAAACAGAGAGGAGGTGATATAGTCAAGAGACCTATCACAGGTAGAATCAACACAACTCTTTTTCTGGAGTGATGTGGACAGTTAGAGAAGGGGAAATGGATTGCGTGATTGGGTGAATAATGGGACTGCCATTAGAGAACAGAGGAAGGTGAGTCAGTTGGAGAGGAAAGATGATTTAAATTTTGGAAGGGTTTGCAAGGTCTGGAAACTATCCAGGACACAGTAGTTTTTCATAATATATGAGTAAGCCCTTCAACAAGACAATACGTTTCTTTAGAAACTTTCAGAGTAGGTGCTTGACAGATTATAAACCCTTACCTCGCTCATGTAGTATTTATCTTTCTTTGTCATTCTCCCATGGACAAGTTGTTGAAAGGAAGCTAATCTTCTGGCAACCATATACTTTGAATGTTTGTATCAGGGGGAGAGTCGTTTGCTAAGTGTAAAGCCATATGTTACAGGAGAAAGAGCATGAACTTTAGAATAAAATCATTGCTCTGCAACTTACTAGCTGTGCGACCTTGGCCAAATCACTTGACCCCTCTGTGTTCCAGTCCACAAGAGAAGTAGGGATAAAAATCCCTCACAGGGTCAGTTGTGAAGATTAAATAAGATAAAATAAGTAAAGTGTTGGTCACACAGTTATGTGTACTGTGTCCAACAGATGGTAGCTATCCCCATTATTATGAACAGGGATATGGTGCCAATTCTATAAATAGCAAAGCAAATATAAATAACTTGGAGAAGTTCCTGGCAGTCCACCTAAATACTGCCGTATTTTAGTATGCTTTATATGTACCTAGTTAAGCCTGTCTAGAGTTACTGTGATTTTTCTCACTTTATGGAGGAGGAAGTTGAGATCCAGGAAGTCAGTAGTTAAGGACTTTCCAAGTTCATGCTACTTTCAGAACAATTGTCAACAGCAAAATGCTGTGGGGTTGTTTAGTTACATAATGAAGTGAGTAGAACTCAAATACTGATGCCTATTCCCAGTGGCAGGGAGGAGTACATGTTTCCTTCTGTTTCTCCACTTACTATTAGTTTCTTTCTGATTATAACAATAGTATATATTTTTACAGACACTTAGAAAATACAAAAAATAAAAAAGAATATCAAAATTACCCAGTACAGTTAACATGATTTGATCACCTCTGTGCATTCATGTGTGTATGTATTTTCTATATATTACACACATAATTGGACCCTAGTCTTCTTGATTAGCAGTCTTTTTTCATTTGAAATTATATTGTGAACTCCTTGCAATTTCATTTTATATATTCGGAAGTGTAAGTTTAAATGGCCACATAATATTGCATTACTCAACTTATAAATGTTTTGTTCAGTTTCTTACTGGTTCTGTGAATAACAGTATTGAATTAACTGTTTCTGGATAAACACTCTCTCTAGAAAATCCTATTTTTTTCTTTTACTCTATGTCTGAAGGATAGAGAAAAGTGACAATTACATTTTCTTTGGGTTTTTTTTTTTTTTTTTTTGCAGTTTTTGTCTGGGTTTGAACCTGCCACCACCTCTGGCATATGGGGCCAGTGCCCTATTCCTTTGAGCCATAGGTGCCACCCCAACAGTTACATTTTCAGAATTTCATCCAGGTGCTATTTAGTTTCCACCCTCTAGATTTCAGTAGCAGAGAACTTGTGACAGTTCTTTTATGTGACTACCACATATAAATAATTATAACAAACTTTAAACAAATAGACAGCTTGGGATAGCCCGAGAGTCGAGAGAATAAGACATTTTTCTTTGGTGATATAAATGCTCTGTGGCACTAATCCTTTAAGCAAGTTATTTTTCAGTGCAAAATGACACAAATTCACATCTTATTAAATTTCAGGCATCACTTGATAGTAAAATAGCTGAATGATACAAAAGTAGTACTTTTTGATTAATGACACTCAAAGCATACTTGAAGAGCTAAAAATATCAAGCAGGTTACATTATCAGAATGTGGGGTCAAGAAAGAAAATTTTAATCTCTGAAACTAAAGCTAATATGATCCATTATAAAATGGCTTAGTTATCCATTTGTGGTAATGTTTTCAGCAAATTACCCATTCAAGCAAGTCTTCGTGATTGTATAAGCAATAATTATAGGATTCCTTCTAAATCTCAGCAAGTGGCCTACGGGATCTTCCTGTGCAGGCAGACCTCATCTTGGTGCACTTGGCTTTATCCTGCATTGCCATTTGTAAAATGCAGCAACCCTGTGCCAAGGTTGATAATCAACTCTATCAACGCCATTTTTCTAATAGCATGTACTCACTTTGCGTCTCGGTGTCACATTTTGGTAATTCCCACAGTATTTCAAGCTTTTTCAGTATTATCGTATGTGTTGTAATGATCTACATCCAGCTATCTTTGATGTTGTGTATTATTGAAATTGTTTGCAGGTCCCATGAACCACATCCTGTCAGATGGTGAACTTAACCGATCAGTGTTGTGTGTGCTCTGACTGCTCCACCAACTGGTCCTTCCTCTGTCTCCCTTCCTCTGTTGAGGCCTCCCTCTTCTTTGAGACACAAAAGTATTGAAATTAATCCAATTCATAACCAACTCTACAATGACCTCTAAGTGTTGAAGTGAAAGAAAGAGTCACATCTGTCTAACTTTAAATCAAAAGCTAGAAATGTTTAAGTTTAGTGAGAAAGGCATGTGGAAAGCTGAGATAAGCTGAAAGAGAGGCCTCTTGTGCCAGTTAGCTAAGTCATGGATGCAAAGAAAAAGATCTTGAAAAAATTTAAAAGTGCTGTGTCAGTGAACACACAAATGATAAGAAAGTGAAACACCCTTATTGCTGATACAGAGAAAATTTTGATGCTCAGGATAAAAAAGTAGACCCAATCCTGAGCAAAGCCCTAACTATCCAATTATAGAAAGGCTGAGATAGATAAGGAAACTGCAGGAGAAAAGTTGGAAGCTAGCAGAGGTTGGTTCATGTGGTTTGAAGAAAGAAGACATCTCCATAACATGAAAGTACAAGGTGAAGAGGCAAGTGCTGAGGGAGAGGCTGCAGCAAGTTAGTCAGAGATCTAGATAAGATCATCCGTGAAGGCAGTGTCCCCAGACAATAAGTTTTCCATGTAGACAAACAGCCTTCTACTGAAAGATGATCTTCTGGGATTTTATTGCTAGAAAGGAGAAGTCAATGTCTCATTTCAAAGCACTTCTATGCCTGGTCCCTCCATTGTCTGACCCCCAACTTCGAGCCAGATGCAAAATATCCAGCAAAGAAATCTTTTATGGTAGAACCACAGAAAAGAAGGCAGGATTTCTAAGTCATCATTGGTAGAGAGCCAACGAGGAAAGATGGCAGGTAGGAACACTTCCTGTGGCCTGTTGCATGAATAAAAATCAATTACTGCATCAAGCAATTATTGATGGTTTCTAAATACAATAATCAAACTCACTTGGCTCATGCAGTATACTAAGTTATCACAATATGATGACATCTCTAAATCAATTAGTCTACCTTAACTCTTTCCTCATTCTTACTCAGTAAATTAGTAAGAAAAAATTTAAAAGTGCCGTGTCAGTGAACACACAAATGATAAGAAAGTGAAACACCCTTATTGCTGATACAGAGAAAATATTAATGGTTGGGATAGAAAAGTAGACCCAGTCCTGAGCAAGGCCCTAACTAGACCCAATTGGCAATGTTCTTCCTTGCCAAGTAAGTTAAGTAAATTTTCTTCTTGGGAAGAGATACACATAACTAATTATCTGGCATAAGTATTCTGATGCACTAGGCCAGTATATTTTATCCATATAAATTGACAAATTAGCATTCTTGGTTAATCTCTTGTATGTTTGGTTTAGGTGAACAGTTCTTCCAAGACTTGGTTGAGTTCATGAACCAACAAAACTGAATCCATAGTCAGACAATCAAAATTTGAGCATTCCATGAGGCTTAGCTTAGCTTAAAAAAAACAAAGTCCCTCCTTCTTTGTGGTCAAATACAAAAGTATATATTCATCATGATTTTGGTATTAAATGTTTAAGTATAAACTATAATAGATTTTTCTAAGATAATCAGAAACCAGATAGTCTAGATAGTCTAAACCACCCAGAGGACACCCTCAAATCTGAAAGTCAGAACTATGGGAACAGTTATCACAAGGCCAGACCCTATGTGTTTAGAAATGTCTATTTTAAAATATAATGTTTTAGCAAGATTGGTTACCCGATTTTTTCTAACCTTCTAAACATTAGAAAGCAGCAAATTAAAAGCAAAAAGGTGCTACCAATTATAGATGTAATGACAATAACCAGCCTACTAGCTGATACTAAAGAGAGAGATATAACTAAAATATACACAGGCAACCTCTGTAAGTACAGAAGTCTAAGCCAAGCTATTCTTCATTAATAAGGACTTACTAAACTCCTAGGATATCTAGTATAACACCTTATTTGTAATAAGATAAATAGGGGACAATAAATACATGCAATTGATATCATAAAGGAGCTTGTAGTTTAGTTGAAAAAAGAGAGAGCATATGAAACGTAAATAACAATGGTTTTGTTTAAAATATAAAGTAATAATACTAGGAATAAGGACTAATGAAACTGGCAGCATAAAATATACTATAGTTCAGTGGTTCTCAATCTATGGGTCGCGACCCCTTCAAAGGTCAAACGACCCTTTCACAGGGGTTCCCTAAGACCACCCTGCATATCAAGTATTTACATTATGATTCATAACAGTAGCAAAATTACAGTTACTAAGTAGCAACGAAACTAATTTTATGGTTGGGGGTCACCACAACATGAGGAACTGTATTAAAGGGTCGCGGCATTAGGAAGGTTGAGAACCACTGCTATAATTGGTGAATGGAGAGGTTTCTTGGAGTAGACTGAAATAGCCAGAAAAAGATTTGTGGTAGAGGTCCTCTTCTTTTGCTAGAAATTACATGTTTAATTTTTGACTGAATGCTTAAAATACTGGCACAATGTAAGCGATGTAAGTTAAAGACCTTGGGGGAAGTCCCATTGTTGCCTGGGGAATTTCTAACTGATGAATCATCAAAGAAACCAAGAGAAGGGAGGCAGGACTGTAACATGAGCTGGCTGCCCATTCCACACACTCAGGACAAGTTCGTCATCTGTGCTCTGAGCTAAGAGCTGAAGATGTCCTCAAACAGGAAACAGGGACGTATTGCATAGCCTAAAATTGGAGCAGGCACTTTGAAGTAAGAAAAGATGTCTACTTGGCTCCTGGCTAAGTGGCCAGCCCTGAAGTTTCAAATAAAGGCAGGCCTGTCATCACAGCTCTGTGAACGTCAGACCCTCCCCCTTCATTTGTGTACCCATTCATTCAATCAACAAACAATCAGCAGGTGCATGCTGACAGCGCCTGCTGGAGACACAGAGCAACAATGAGTATGTTCCATTTCCTCCAGGAATATTCTGTGGGGAGGGGAGACAGGGATAAGTCCACAGAACAAAAAATGGGTCCAATGTAATGCAGAGGGATAGAGGGGAAGTGAGAGCTCCCTGCTCTCTCAGTTCCACACTCTCTGTCCTCAGTACTCCACCCCTCCACACGAGATTAATCCTATCACCCAATTACTCTTTGCCTTTACTCAGAAAGCTCAGCCTAAATGTTCTTTTTTTTAGTAACCTTTCCTGCAGTTCCAAATCTGGGCTGGTGCCCCTCCTGTGAGTGTCCTTAACATACCACACGGGCAGCAGGTCACAGGATTACACCTGCCTACTGACCCTTCCCTGCACAAGAGTTGAGATTGGACTTTTTTCCCCCAGCACAAGCTCCATGCCTACCTCTGTGTCTGCATATAAGTAAAGAATTAATTAATTAATGAAGGATTAAATGTATTATTCAAAAGCTTCTATCTAAGAAGAATATAAGACATACCAGAACAATGTTTATTGTGAATCTTGAAATTTATTTTTCAAAGCACTTGAGTAAGCTTTAGTTATTTGAAAAACTCACTTGTATGGAAACCTCATTTCATGAAAATGCTGGGTAAATTGTGCTAGGGTAGATGAATTCTTCATGCTCTCAAATTTGTAAACAGCAAATCTTGCAGCTGCTGAGACATTCTTCTAACCCTCCACTAACTATGGTGACCAATGAGGAAAATATGTAGCAGTGGTCAAATCAAAGCCGCTGAAAGCCTCCTGGGGGAATCCCAACCTTCTTATTATGCCTTTTATCAGGGCTATTATACGTTTTCAAAAGGGTCACTCTGTCTTCTCCGTTTTCCTTTGGCAGAGGTACTTATGAGTATGAAAATTGTCAGAAGACAGACCGCAGAAGGAAGAGCTTGGTCCTCAAACACACCACAAACGTGTATAAAATGCTAAGACAGAATGGCATTGACCTGGGAATTCTGGAACATTTTAGAATTGTTTACCATCATGCTAACTTATTATTAACAGAAATGAACAAGTGAAACATGTATTGCAGTAAAGAGGTCTGACCTCCAGAATAGCAAAGCTGATAGAGTTTATAGAAAAAGTAAAAATCATGAAATAGTTTATAATAAAAGCAAAAGAAAACAAACCCAAAAAGTCCAAAAGATGGACGAGATCGACTGGATCCACAGAAAAAGTTGTACACAAATGTTTACAGCAGGATGATCCATAATGGACAAAAGGTGAAAATGGTCCAAATAGCCATAAAGTGATAAACGGATAAAGGAAAGATGGTAAACTGATATTATGGAGTATAATTTGGCAATAAAAAGGAATAAAGTAATGGCACATGCTATAATATGAACAGACTTTGAACCATACACTGATTGAAAAGACGTCACAAAATACACATATCATATCATTTACATGAAATGTTTAGAACAGGCAAATCAATATGGGCAGAAAGTAGATTAGCCGTTGCTTAGGGCCGGAGGAGGAAGGGGAGGACAGAGAAGTTAGAGCTAGTGTTTCATTCTGAAATGACAAAAATACTCTAAAATTAATTGTGTGATGATTACACATATCTGTGAATATACTAAAGCCCATTGGATTGTACACTTTAAAGGAGTGAATTTCATAGTACATAAATTATATCTCAATAACACTGTCTTTTTTTTTTTGCAGTTTTTTTTCTTTTTGAGACAGAATGTCACTATGTCACCCTCCATAGAGTGCCATAGCATACAGCTCACAGCAACCTCAAACCCTTGGGCTTAAGCAATTCCCTTGCCTCAGCCTCCCAAGTACAGGTGCCTGCCACAATGCCTGGTTATTTTTTTGTTGCAGTTGTCATTGTTGTTTAGCTGGCCCAGGCTGGGTTTGAACCCGCCAGCCTTGGTGCATGTGGTCAGCACAGTAACCACTGAGCCAATAACACTGTTTTTTTTAAAAAGCAATATACTGGAAACAGGATAAAAATTTACTTCCCAGGAGAAATCATAACTAATCAATATTTTAGAATATTTTCTAGGACCAATTAAGCATATGTAAATAAAGGATGGGTTTTATTCTTTTATCCTCAGGAAGACATAGGTGAAAGTCTATACCAAATCCTGTTCTGAGACTGAGTCCTCAGGGGATGGGTGAAGAAGAGTCTAGTTTGTCTTAGATAAGAAATGGTTTTGAAATAAGTACAATGGTACAACTATAAAAAGCAGGATTCTTCTGGGATTGTTGCTAAACTCTGCCTTATTTATTATTTTTTCAGGGATTTGGAGGTCTGTGATCAGGTCTCCTTGTTTTTATAGAACTCTAAAACCTTTCAAGTAAGGAAAAACTAGACCAAAGGAGATGGAATACAGAAATGTATTTTTTTAAAAAAAAGATTGCTCTAATTTAATAAGAGAGGCTCAGCATCTCAAGTGGCTAAGGCACCAATCACATACACCTGAGCTGGCGGGTTTGAATCCAGCCCAGGCCCACCAAACAACAATGATGGCTGCAACCAAAAAATAGCCAGGAGTTGTGGTGGGCGCCTGTGGTCCCAGCTACTTGGGAGGCAGAGGCAGGAGACTCGCTTGAGCCCAGGAGTTGGAGGTTGCTGT
>CAUYTI010163145.1:0-40108 GCA_963575145.1 Galago senegalensis
GTCCCAGCTACTTGGGAGGCGGAGGCAGGAGACTCGCTTGAGCCCAGGAGTTGGAGGTTGCTGTGAGCTGTAATGCCACAGGCACTCTGCCCAGGGGGATGGCTTGAGGCTCTGTCTCAAAAAAAAAAAAAAAAAAAAAAAAATTACTATTAGGCTGAGTGCCTGTGGCTAAATTGGGTAAGGCTCCAGCCACATACACCTAAGGTGGCAGGTTCGAATCCCCAGCCCGGGCCCGCCAAACAACAATGATGGCTGCAACCAAAAAACGGCCGGGCGTTGTGGCGGGTGCCTGTAGTCCCAGCTACTTGGGAGGCTGAGGCAGGAGACTCGCTTGAGCCCAGGAGTTGGAGGTTGCTGTGAGCGTGATGCCATGGCACTCTACCCAGGGCGATAGCTTGAGGCTCCGTCTAAAAAAAAAAAAATAAAAAAACTTACTATTACTACTTTGATATAAGCATTTGGGAAGTGGCTTGTCCAACATGGAAACTTCAGAGGAGTTATCTATTAAATGAGGGCCAATTGCTCAGTTATGGGAGTGCAGAGCAGGGGTGACTTCCAGTTGAAGGGATCTGGGGGGGCCTCAAAGGAGGCAGCATGAGCAAGTGGTTGGGACTTTGGTTTCAGAATTGGGCAGGCTTGAGTTCAAATTTCAAAATCCAGCACTTACGCCCTGTGTGACCTTAGGGAGTTACTTCCTTGAGTTTGTAAAATGAGAACAGTAATAGAATCTTTCCCGTAGGGTTGTGAAGAATGGACAAGATCATTCAGAGGTCAAAGAGAATTTCTGGATAGAAGCTCTGGGCACAAAGGCAGGTACACAGTAAATACTCAATAAATGTACTGCCAATATCATTCTTCAGGGATTGGGGGTTGGTGGGAGTGGGGTGTGATGGTAGATAGCATAATGCCCTCCCCCAAATTTCCATTAGGCTACATGGTGAAGGAGAATTAAGGGTGCTGATCAGCTGACTTTGAGATGGGGAGAGTGTCCCAGGCCATCTGACTGGGCCCCATGTCTTTCTAAGAGGAAGAGAGAGACACAAAAGTCAGTGTTAGAGTGATGGGAGTGAGAAAGACTCTACCAACCACTCATGACTTTGAATCGTAGGAAGGGGCCATGAGCAAAGAAATGCAGGCCACTTCTAGAAGCTGGACAGGCAAGAAAATGGATTCTACCCTAGAGTCTCCTACTAGGTATGTGGTCCTACCAATGCTCTGATTTTATCCCAGTGACACCCATTTTGGACTTCAGGCTTCCAGAACTGAAGATAATAAATGTGTGTTGTTTTAAGTCACAAAGTTTGCAGTAATTTGTTACAGCAGCAAAAGGAAAGTATTACAGGGTGTGAATTGGTCCTTGAAGACTTGGAGGATGGTAACAGGCAGAGATGGAGCAGGCAGCACTGGGGGGGGGGGGCGGGGAACTGCCTGTAGAAGCCCTTAGGCTAGAAAGCTTAAGGCATTTTTTGTTGGGGGGAGATAGTGGGAAAGCTCTTTGCAAAAATGGGCTTCCACACCAGGCAATATCCACATCCCTTTGCAATGCTTCTTGGCAGCTCTTCTCATCAAGACTTAACCCTATGATTTGCTTTGACCAAATATATGCGAGTTCCAAACCCGGGCCTCAAGAGACTGCACACTTCTACACTCATCCTTGCTTTCTTAGAATGCTGCCACTGCACCCAGCCCAGGGTGACAGGCAGCCTCTGAAATGCTCCTGATTTTAGCACTGTGCGTGATCCTCTACTAATGAGTGTAGGCTAGACCTACACTTGCTTCTGATGAATAAAATATTGCAAAAGGGATAGGTTGGCACATGGGATATTAGGTTAAGAAAGACTGTGACTCCATCTTGCTCTCTCTTTCTTGTTTCCTTGCTGGCTTGCTCTGAAGGAATCTAGCTGCCACGCTATGGAGAAGCCCTGCTTCGCAAGGAAATGATGTCTGTGGTCAACAGCCGGGAAGGACCTGAGACTTACTGAAAACCACATGCCTGAACGTGGAAACAGATCGTCCCCCGGTATGAGCCTTATGAGAGGCTCTGAGCCAGAGTGCCCAGGCAAGCAGCACTTGAATTCCTGACCCACAGAAATGATGCAGAAAAGAAGTGGTTTTCAGCTGTGTAATTTGTTATACAGCAGTAGATAACTACTATGCCTCCAGGCTGGTCTGCTGGATGATGCCTGAGGTACGGCCTTGTCCATTCTTTTCACCCAGCCAGCAGCCAGATGACCACCAGACATGGGAGAGAGGCCATCCTAGGCCAGCCTCCTGTCAGCTGCTTGCAGACACGTGAGACAGCCAAGCCTGGCCCAGGTCAGCAAAGCCGCTGGCTATCCCTAGATTTGTTAGTAATAATGGAAGCTCTTGCTTTAAGTTACTGAGTTTTGTTTTGTATTTTTTTTTAAACACAGTAATAGCTGACCTATATAGCCAGAAGGTTATGCATATAATAGGAACTGAAACCAGAAAAGGGGGCAGGGGGCAGAATCTTCCAGGCTTTGGTGACAAACTAAGCCGTTTGGAGTCTAATTTTCAGTGGGTTTTTGAGCAGGAGAATAAAAGCATGATCAGAGATAATGATCAAGGAAGTTTCCTGTGGCAGCAGGGAGTGGCATGAATCAGAGGCAGGGGATCACTTAGGGGGCTGCTGTCCCCAGGCAGCTGGGCAGTGATGGGGGCCTGACATTGGGTAGGGTTGAGGTGTGGGAGAGAGTCAGTAGAGGTGGAACCAATGGAACCTGTTCTGCATGGGTGGGGGGCAGGGCAGCGCGACAGTGGATGCTGACGACCAGGTTTAACCCTGGGACACTGAATGGTTGCAGAGATGCTGGGAGGTGCTGTTGATAGAGATGGGGAAGTCAGTATGGGGGTTCTGGGGGACATGCTATTTGGGATGGACTGAGGATTACCAAAGAGACTTTCTGGGAAGAGGCTCAGTACATAGCAACTCAAGACTGCAAAGGAAGCCTTATCGCCAGCCCTGTGTGTTGGTCGGGTCTGGGGAAGGGAAGAGAAGACTAGCACAGTCAGACTGGGTATACAGGTGAATCTAGTAAAGGATCATTTGCAAAGGCCTGGGAAGGGTTTGAAAAATTGCAGCAAGGGGTGTTGAAGTTGCTTGGGTCTGGCAATGGTGGCGAACTATTGTCTCCTCCCCAGGTTTGAGGCAAGAGAGGGAGGAGGAATCTGAACCTGAGGAGGATGAAGTATGGAAAGGGCACACGAAAGAAGCTGTGGCCTTTGGTAGCAGATGCAGAGAACTGTTGAAAACCCAACTAGCAGGACCCCAGGGGAATAAACACCTTGACTTCTATCTCTTCCTCTGCTGCAAGGATGTTTTCCCCCATTGGCTGAGTCCAACCTGAAGTCTGACAAGAAGGTTGCCTGTGATGCAGCCATACACATCAGCTTCAGAGGACACAGAGAAGGTAGGAAAGGGAGAGACAAGCAGAAGGTATCTAGCTACCTAAAAAAATAAAATTCCATTAGCCTAGGACAATTGATGACCCTATTCTGGCAAATCAGATTTGAGGAGAAATCTGCTAGGGGGTTTCTGGGGGAAAGGTTCTTTATTCTTAAAAAGGAAATGGCAGGACAAACACTCTTCAGTGTATCTGATGTGATGCCTGGTGCTGCAGCAGCCATTCTGCAGCTATGAAGGAATCCAGCTTGAGGCAAAACTAACCCCCTGAGAATGGAAAGGCAAAGAGATGAAAAGAACTGTGTCCTTGGCTGCAGAGATGTTCCAAGAGCCTGTCCTACTTCTAGATTTATTTTTTCATAGAATAACAAAGACTTGTACTGTTTGAACCACTTTGAGTTGGATTTCCAGTTGCTTGTAGCTCAGAGGTTCCTAATGGACACAGCTGCTATTCACCATGTCCAAGCACATGTCCAAGCTCCTAGCTTCCAGGTACTCTGGGCCAGACCCTGCTCCGCGTTCCTCTGTTGCCACAAATTTGCACTGATGGTATCAGATTCAATGCAGAGCTTCAAATCCTTTAGTAGTTTATGATGAAAGAAAGAGACAGAAGTAGGTCATGGGGATGTCCTTCTATCAAAATTTAACAAAAACTGAGGAGAAATCCAGCCAAAGACAGTGCAGAGTGATGGTATTAATCTGGGTCACTGGGGTGGGTGGGAAGAGAGAGTTGAGGCAGGAGCCTTGTTCCTATCATCCCATTTCCCTGGCAGGTAGGCATGGTGCATTCAGAGCAATCCAGGTTCTCAGCCACAGTTTCCCTGTCCATCTCCTAAAGGGTGAAGTTTGGACATCTATCTCTAACACAGACTGCCCCTGTGGGGTTGGTGATATGTCCCTATTTTTTAGTATGGACTTCCCAGCTTCAGTGCTGAGGTATCTTCCACCCTCCAGTTTTTGCAGGATCTTGCCTGTACCTG
This sequence comes from Galago senegalensis, assembly GCA_963575145.1. Lineage (NCBI taxonomy): Eukaryota > Metazoa > Chordata > Mammalia > Primates > Galagidae > Galago > Galago senegalensis. The sequence goes on from CAUYTI010163145.1 coordinate 4,405, forward strand.
GACATCAGACCTTGTCTGTATCTGGGGAAGGCTGGCCATCACTTAGGGGCCACTAGAGAGAACAAGATGGAAATGAAGAGGGGGGAAGCTGCTGTCACATAGGTCATAGTTGGCTTAACAGAGAATGTTGTGTGGTGTCAGCAGCTGGTATGGGCCAATGTTGAATAACTGCACCCCTAGTCTTCAATGCTTCCTCCTCTACATACCTATATCCCTGGGTCTTCTCCATCTAAGTCGTGACATGAAAACTCCTCTTGAGCTGAAGACAGGCAGAGTTGGCTTTGAGTCTCAACACTCTCCCTTCTTCCATGGGGGCAAGAAGCTTGCGAGCCTCTGAGATTCATTTTCCTTATCTGTAAAGCAGCCTTCAATGCTAGTTACCTGAACAAAGTTATTGTGCGTTTCAAATGAGATAATGACTAATATTTTCAGAGCTTGCCTATCTGAAGGCGCATCCTTTCAATATCCTTCTCTCCACTAGAGGTCAGCAAGGCAGGCAACCTGATGGAATCATTCATGCTTGATACATACAGCTAATAATGTTAATAGCTAAAATTCAGGGAACACACACCAGGTACCATTGCCAGGTACCATTCCAAGCACTTTATTTATATTGATGAAAATAGGCCCAGGTATTATTTCTTAGGCCTGAGAGGCTGTCCCCAAAGAAATACATCCCTCTTTCTATTTCCTTTCCACTGCTGGGTTGGATATGAGGGAGTCTGGGAAGAATCCACAAAGATATTAACAAGAGGGAATGACTCCATCAAAGGAAGGATGTGAGGTCCCTGAAAGAAGGAGCTTGACTTGCCACATAGAAGGGTTTCCTCACTTCTTTGATGTATGAATGAGTGAAATCATTAAAAAAAATAATGATGCCTATAATCTCAGCATTCTGGGAAGCCAAGATGGTGGATCGCCTGAGCTCAGGAGTTTGAGACCAGTCTGAGCAAGAGTGAGACCCCCATCTCTACTAAAAATAGAAAAAGTAGCTGGGCATTTTGGTGGGCACCTGTAGTCCCAGCTACTCCAGAGCCTGAGGCAAGAGGATTGTTCAAACCCAGGAGTTTGAGGTTGCTGTGAGCTATCACACCATGGTACTCTACCCAGAGTGACAGAGTGAGACTCTGTCTCAAAAAAAAAAAAAGAAAGAATAATGAATAGAAGGGCTAGAAAGATGAGGAAATTTCACCCATGGACAGAAATGCTGAAGAAGGACTTCATCAAATTCCAGGGATCAGTATCCAGGGTACAGGTAGCAGATCAGTCAGGACAGGCTAGGTAATGCTGTGGTAACAAACACCCCCACCCCCAAATCCCAGTGTCTTTTTTTTTTTTTTTGGGAGACAGAGCCTCAAGCTGTCCCCCTGGGTAGAGTGCCATGGCATCACAGCTCACAGCAGCCTCCAACTCCTGGGCTCAAGCGAGTCTCCTGCCTCAGCCTCCCAAGTACCTGGGACCACAGGTGCCCACCACAACACCCAGCTATTTTTTGGTTGCAGCCATCATTGTTGTTTGGTGGGCCTGGGCTGGATTCAAACCCGCCACCTTAGGTGTATGTAGCTGGCGCCTTAGCCACTTGAACCACAGGCACCAAGCCAATCCCAGTGTCTTTATGACAACCATGTTTTTTTTTTTTTTTTTTTTAGAGACAGAGCCTCAAGCTGTCCCCCTGGGTAGAGTGCTGTGGCATCACAGCTCACAGCAACCCCCAACTCCTGGGCTCAAGCGAGTCTCCTGCCTCCGCCTCCCAAGTAGCTGGGACCACAGGCGCCCGCCACAACGCCTGGCTATTTTTTGGTTGCAGCCATCATTGTTGTTTGGCGGGCCAGGCTGGATTTGAACCCGCCACCTTAGGTGTATGTGGCTGGTGCCTTAGCCACTTGAGCCACAGGCACTGAACCAGGCTCTCCCACTATTTGCTCAGTGACCTCTGACAACTTATTTGATCCCTCAGAGCACCAGCTTCCTCATTTGTGTAACTGGGTGTATTAATAATACCAATCTGAAATGGTCATTCCGTAGATTTAATAAAATAGACTTAAATAAAAGCACTTGAGTAATGAAAATGAAGTAAAATGAAAAGGGAAAGGAAACAAAATGCAAAAACACTTCTGCTGGAGGCCAGCCCCAAACCTCATTTCCACTAAAAAGATTAGAACACTGGGACCCCTAGGGCTCCAGTCTTAGCATACAGAGAGGGTCATTTTTAGGCTCATCTACTTACCATCCCTTAGAAGAGTTTTTGTCATTCCTGGGTTTAAAAGAATCCTTCCCGGTTTCTCAGGGTGTGGTTGAGGGTAGTTATTTTCCCGTAGCTGTTCTTCAGTTAGCAGGTAGTCTTTAAGAAGTGTATAGAGAATAACCCCTGTGATCACTATGGAAAAAAAAAAAAAAGGAAAACAGTCCAATAAAATTTAAGTAGCTTTTCCCCCCTTTTATGTAGTAGTAAATTTAGAATTTAGTAACCCTTTTAGATCTGAAATTCTAGGATTCTGATTAACGTTAAGCAGTGGCCTAAAAGAATTCCAGGTCTCCACATCAGTCACCCAATAATAAAAAAATCAGTATGTTCCCTATAACACGTGTCATCATATGCTTTGGGTGACATCAGTAGTAGTTAGTACACACTCAGCGTAGGACTTTGATTTAAACTTTAACTTAGAAAGTAAACTGACTATTTTTATAGATGAGGAAAATGAGGCTCAGAAAAGTAAAGACCATGATCAAGGTTACACAGCACACCTGACCTGTGAACCCAAGTCTTCTGGCTCCAAATCATGCCTGAAGATTCTTAATACTCACTCAGATAAGGATACTACAAAACTCACAAGCATGTACCTTAAGGGGAAACAATTCCTGCACACAAGAGGATACGTTTCCCAACATTATTAACCCAGACCTAGATCCTATCACTCTGATGGATTCTTTAAAGATTCTCTGATGTCTTATTAGAAACTCTAGCAGATTTGCTAGATACTCTTTAGTAAATGGTACTATAAAGAAAAATTCTTTTGACTGAGAAGTGTCAGAAGATTTCAAAAGCATTTACTTTGAGAGAAGCTCTACCATTTGCTTTTATTCACAATACAACAAAATCCAAATACTTCCTTCCCTCCATCTTCCTGCTTCTGGGAGTTGAAATTCAAGGTTTGAGGTCCTTCCCAGACCTACTGAACAAGACTCTGAATTTTAACCGATTTCACAGGTAATTTAAATGCATATAAAATTTGAAAGTTTAAGAAGCATTGCTGGGTGGCACCTGTGGCTCTAAAGGGTAGGGTGCCAGCCCCATATGCTAGAGGTGGTAGGTTCAAACCTAGCCCCAGCCAAAGAAAAAAAAAAGAAATCAAAAAAGCAGCATGGCTTTTGCTGACTAATGTTAATTATCAAAAAAGAAAAACAGTTGAGAATTTTTTTTTAAACTTTATTCAAATTATATGAGGGTACAATATTTAAGTAACAGCTGAAAATTCAATCCAAATATTGCTTAAATCAAAGTCCTTTTCCCCTTCCTATTTACGCTAACTTTTAAAAAGAATATCAAATACACACAGCATGCAGCTGATTCTTCATAAACACAACAGTTTATTATCTGCATTATACCAATTTCTTTCCCCCTAAGGTTACAATTACAAGGGCCTACTGTCATTATAGAAAGCTTACCGTTTTTCTTTTCATAATTTTTTAATCCAGTTGTCTTGTCATTACTGCTTCCAGACACAACTAAAAGATACAAGAACTTCTCTTAAAATAATGAATTATTTTTGACTATTTCATAAAAGATAGAGAACACAATAAAATTAAGGAGCACGATAAAATAACTTTTATCTTAAAACAAGTACCCAACATGTGAAAGCAAAGATCTTCATAAACAATTCCAAGTTGGGAAGAAATTGACATAGACTGCTAAAAAGGTCAGGACTCCATATTGGCTCAAACTGATATATTTTGTATATTGGATAGAGTAGGTTTAAATTCAGATCAGTGACTTTTATAACCTAATTTACCACAGCTATAACAACTTGCAAACAATTTCCATTTTCTCTGAAAATATTTAAAATAGGCACCTCTGTTTTATTTATATGTGCTATATAGAAGGAGGAAAAGATAGATTACCATGAAAATACTAACAGATCCTGGTTATTTTAATGCATGTTTTTAAATCTATATAACATGTTGTAAATAAAAATGCCATAAAGAAATAGATAATTTTTATATTCTTGAGATTTGAATAGTCTAAGTATGACACAGAACACAAATCGAGAAGATTGATTACACTTTGAAAATAACATCGATATCATCAATACTTCATAAATAAGGCTGACGCACAAATGACCAACTGAGGCAAGTAGCTGTGGCAATTTAAAAGGGTGATATGCAAAGATTGTCCCCGGTAAACAGGCCAACAGAAGTGGGGGAGGCAGGATGCAAACAGAAAATTCAAAATGAGAGAGAAAGAAAGTCTTCAACTTCACTAGCAGTACATGTTTAAAAAGATTAACTTCATCTTTGTTCTATACCTTTAAGCCCTGAGGTAATAAGTGGTGAAGGATGGCAGGTGGAAGGAAAAACTATGTACACTTCTATGTTATTACAGGGCAACGTGAATAGCCAAAAACTTTTTGGAGGCTGTTATCAACAATTTACTGATTCCAAACATGCAGACCCTTGCTCCTTGTTTCTCCATGCATAGGAATTTACGCTCAGGATACATGTGCTCAGGTAGGAGAAAGTGTTAGAGTTCACACTTACATTCATCATAGAATTTATGACAGAAAAAAATGTAAGAATTCTAAATACTCAAACGTGTGGTTCATTTACATTAATTCTGCAAAAAATATATATATTTATATAACATACATTCTATACAATAGGATCACATGTATCCATTAAAAAGTATAATGTAGATCTAGTTATTAATGTAGATTCTAGATTAATAAAAATGATACTTATTGAGTCAAAAAAGCTGCACAAATCTTAGTTTATAAAGGGAAAGTTGGAGGTGTTAGAAAAAAGTGTCTAAAAGGATTTCTTAGAGAGATAATAATTAAAATAAGATTATAAAATAAACTAAGCATAATGGTATTTATAATCAAAAACCAAATTAAAAAAAACAAATTTAAATATTTTAGTGATAATTTCTGGCAATGAAGTTATATTTACATGTCTAATGAAAAGTATAATCTGTTATTTTTAACCTGCACCATCTGCAAATTCTATTACAGAGAATATTTAAAAAATATATTTCATTGCTAATGAAAAAAATATATTCAGTGTCAGGTAAGTTATCTTACTGTTTGATTAATCTAAAAGAAATTACCTTGTTCTCTGAGCTTCTTAAGAGAATTTACTGCTATGTTCACATACATATTTCTACTGCCACACCTTTCATATATGGCCTTTTCTTCTATTTTAGCCTAGATGAAAAATTGAGTAAATGCAAATGCTAAACCAAAAGCCTAGGAATGATGTCATTTGCAATATAATGACTAAATATGGCAAAATATTGATCTAACCCAAAGAATGGGGGGAAATAGTACCACTGATAAAAAGCAAATCATTTTATAATCTATATTTAAGAAAAAAATAAAATAGTCCCATGAGTACAAATGAAGAACTAGACACTCTCTCTTCCTACACAAAAGATCACTGTATATTTGTATACACATTTGTATACACATTTGTATACACGGCACATATTGGAAAGCCTATCCAAAGCTTATAGTATACATTGATTCATTTGATTCTCAAAGCAAGCCCCAAATATACCAGAGCAGTGATTTTCAACCAGTGTGGGCACACTGGTGTGCTGTAAGAGGGTCTTAGATGTGTGGCAAAAGTTTTTAAAGATCGTTATTTTTGAACGAAGTTCAAAGCAAAGTAAGTACATATATTTTTTTAACTTTTTTTTGCTCAACATGATTTAAATGTGCTGAGGAAGTATAACTATAGGTTCAAGTGTGCTGTGAGATAAAAAAAGGAAAAACACTCTACCAGGAGCATACATTGCTATTCCCATTTCAAAGAGGAGGAAACTAAGGCTCAGAGTGAGTGGGTAAATGATCGCACAGCAAAGGGGGGGGGACAGGATCTTTTTTCATTATTTTTCTATAAAAGTTAGTTTCTTAAAACTATGAAGTACTTAGTGTTTTTATATCAGGGATCAGTAAGATAGGACAGAAAAAGGAACAAAATGAGAGAAATAAGTAAAGGGAATAATAAATATTAAAGAGTATACTGTTATATTAATTTATTGTACATCTAGAACATGTCCATTTTGGTATAAGCACATTAAATTATTTCTCATTTAATCTTTTACATGACTATATGAGGATAGGTGCCATCATCGCCAATTTATATTAAAAAACTAAGTTAGAAGAAAAGCAAATATCTCCTTTATTGTTTCAGAGCTGGTATGAACCCAGGTGTTCCCACATGCCAAGGCCAAGACTCCTCTACTATGTTAAATCATCTCACAGAGAAAGCCATAGGGGTTTGAGAAAAGTAGGGCAGAAAAGATAGAAATGAAAAAAAAAAAAAAAGAAGCTGGAAGAAAATGGGTAACTGTTCTAAATAAGAGGCTCCTTTTTTGTTTTTCTTCATTTTGTCATTATTCTTTAACCTATATAGAATCTTAGTGGAGGCAGACTTCTGGAATGGTGGGGGATGAGAACCTTCACCAACTTACTGTTCCACAAAAGCAATAAAAATACTGGCAAAGCGGCTCGGCGCCTATAGCTCAACCGGCTAAGGCACCAGCTATGTATACCTAAGGTGGCGGGTTCGAATCCCCAGCCCGGACCTGCCAAACAACAATGATGGCTGCAACCAAAAAAAAAAAACATAGCCGGGCATTGTGGCGGGCACCTGTGGTCCCAGCTACTTGGGAGGCGGAGGCAAGAGACTCGCTTGAGCCCAGGAGTTGGAGGTTGCTGTGAGCTGTAATGCCATAGCACTCTACCCAGGGGGACAGCTTGAGGCTCTGTCTCAAAAAAAAAAAGACAGAAAAGCAGCTTGCCGCCTCCGTGTGCTTTGGTGCTGATTGCCCAGGTCCAAACCCTGGCTCCATTACTTTTGGGCTGTGTGATCTTGGGCATGTTGCTGGATCTCTCTGTGCCTTGGTTTTCTCACTTCTAAAATAGAGGTAATAGACTGGGCGTGGTGGCTTATGCCTGTAATCCTAGTACTCTGGGAGGCCGAGGTGGGTGGATTGCCCTGAGCTCAGAGATTTGAGACTAGCCTGGGCCAGAGTGAGACCCTGTCTCTACCAAAAAAAAAAAAAAAAAAAGCCGGGCGTTATGACAGGTGCCTGTAGTCCCAGCTACTTGGGAGGCTGAGGCAAGATCACTTAAGCCCAGGTTTGAGGTTGCTGTGAGCTATGACACTACAGCACTCTACCAGGGCAATATAATGAGACTCTGTCTCAAAAAAAAAGAATTAATTAAATTAAATAGAGATAATAGTGACTTCCTCTGAGGTCATTGTGAAGCTGATAGGACAATCAGTGTAAAGCACTTAGACAGTGTCCGTGCAGAGTTAAAGGCATGCTAAGTGCTCAGAGACTCACAGTGGATTTTGCAGTGTCACAAAGTTGGCCCGTGGGGGAGGGGCTAGGTGTGTCATGGGATTTCAGGGTCCAGAAGAAGGAGGGGAACAGCTTTACTGAGCATTTACTGAGTGATGTGCACTTTTATCCGAATCTGACCCTCTGGACCACCCTGCAAGGTGGACCCTACTATGTTCCTTTCACAAATGGAGACACTAAGGCTCAGACCTGTCAATGACCTTGTGCAGGCCAGGGCCCAGCTGAGCCAGCTCTGTCAGATTCTGAGCTGCCGCTTTTGCCTACTTGTTCCCTGGTGTGATGTTGGGACAAACTGGGCAGGGCTGTGTGGGCAGGTGCTGGGCAGGTCTGGGACGCTGCACTTGAAATTTAGGGGAGGAATCAAGAGGCGGCGATGTTCAGCTTTAGAAGTGATACACACTCTTATCACTCACTCCACGCTGGGCACGTGATTACAATCCTGTTTATTCTCATTGCAATCTTATGAAGTAAGCTCTCTTATTAGCTTCACCTACAGATGAGTGCAGAGACCAGAGGGGTTATTTAGCTTGTCTAAGCTCACACAGGTAGAAAGTGATGGTACAGAGATTCCTAGTTGAAGCTGATACACCTGGAAGGGGAAGATGTAAGGTCTGCAGATTCATGAAGGGGAGGACGTCAGACCTTCCAGGGGACAGGGGACTGTAGAGCCTGCAGAAGTCATGAGCAGGCTGGGCACACTGGCTCATGCCTATAATCCTAGCACTCTGTGAAGCTGAAGTGGGTGCATGCTTGAGCTCAGGAGTTCGAGACTCACTTGAGCAAGGATGAGACCCTGTCTCTACTAAAAATAGAAAAACTAGCCGGGTATTGTGGTGGAAGCCTGTAGTCCCAGCTACTCAGGAGGCTAAGGTAAGAGGATCACTTAAGCCCAAGAGGCCAAGCTTACTGTGAGCTATGATGATGCCATGGCACTCTACCTAGGGAGATGGAGTGAGACTGTCTCAAAAAAAAAAAAAAAAAAAGTAGAAGAAGGCTTGGTGCTGGTAGCTCAAGCAGCTAGGGTGCCAGCCACATAAACGAGCTGGCAGGTTCAAATCCAGCCCAGGCCTGCCAAACAACAATAACAACTACAACTGAAAAAAGTAGCCGAGCATTGTGGTAGGCACCTGTAGTCCCAGCTACTTGGGAGCCTGAGGCAAGAGGATCACTTAAGCCGAAGACTTTGAGGTTGCTGTGAGCTGTGACACCATGGCATTTTTCCCAGGGCAATGTAGTAAGACTCACAAAAAAAAAGAAAAAAAAGGTTCAGTGCCTATAGCTCAGTGGTTAGGGTGCCGGCCACACACACCCAGGCTGGTGGGTTTGAACTTGGCTGGGGCCTGCTAAACAATGACAACTACAACAAAAAAACAGTTGGGTACTGTGGCAGGCTCCTGTAGTCCCAGCTACTTGGGAGGCTGAGGCAAGAGAATTGCTTAAACCCAAGAGTTGGAGGTTACTGTGAGCTATGATGCCACGGCACTCTACCAAGGGTGACATAGTGAGACTCTTTCTCTCAAAAAAAATAAAGTAAAAGAAAGTCATGGGCAGATAGGGACACCTTGCCACAGTTTCCTCTGTTGTTAGGTCTTTCCTTGTGTCAGATTTAGTCTTTGAAGGGCTCAATTCAAAGAGCTGTGGATCTGAGGCCTTGAGTTCTTTTCCTCCCTGCAAAACTCCACGTTAGAGCAGCCCCTCTCTCCCAGTCCGATCCTGCAACTGGACAATCCAGGTCTGAGAGGCCTCAGGGCTGGAATAGGGGGCAGAGCCTGAGCCTGTCAAGGGCTTGGAAATGAGACAACATTGCTAATTCTGTCCATTCCCCAGAGAAGTCTTCCCACCCTCCAAGACCCTTCTGGGTGCACCAAGTTGGCCCCTTGGCCCTGACCGTGTGGTGCTGGAGAATCTGCCTCCCCTCCCAGGCCCAGAAGAGGCTGACCAGACTCAGAATAGGTCACTTGCCTTAATCCAGACTGTGCCAAGTACCTTGATACATGACATCTTCCTGATTCTCCTGCCAGGGTGCAATTATGGCCCCTGATTTTACAGACAGAGAGAAGGAACATCTGGCCAGAGCTGTGAGTGGTGGAGCCAGCAGTAGAAGTGGCTTCCCAGCTCCCTGTGCCTGTCCAGATGTTCTTATATCATCATCATCATCATCTTTGTCATCAACATGTTTTCTGTGTTTACTTGTGCAACGCACCTCACACCAGCAGGTACTGCCGTGGTGTGGTGACTGGCATGTTCACCTCCTCCATGACCTGATGAGGTAGGTGCTGTTATCATCACCCCCATTTTGCAGATGAAAAAACTGAGGTCCAAGGAAGACGTGCTAAGAGGTGAGAGAGAATGGGAGCCAGGCCTTGCCGCCCCAAACACATGGGTGTTCTTTTCATGAAGTTGGATAGAAGCTGAGTGATGTAGACAGACAGTGAGCGCTAAGGGGTCGGGGGAGCAGGGCCTGGGGTCTACGCTGCAGAAGGTGTCAGAGAGCCATGGGAGCTAAGGGAGGGGGCCTGGAGAAGTGGAGAGAGTGTGGGCAACCAAGTCAGTCGAGCAGGGCACTATGGCAGGGGAAGGGGGCCCGAAGATGCAGGCTGAGGACCAGGGTGAGCAGAGACCTGGAGTCAGTCAGACCCCAGTTGGAGTCCCAGCTTTGTCACTTCCGCTGTGTGACCCCCACGCTCAACACCCCCCAACTCTACAGCCTGCAATTCTTCAGCTGGGGAAGAGAAATAATAACTGTGCTTGTTGCTGTGGTAGGTGCTTAATAAATACTTGTTAAATATACAAAGGACACAATGATGCTTCTGTGAGATAGAGGAGGCATTTTCTGGCATGGGTTGGCAGCTGCTCCCTAAGAGGAGCTACAAAGAGAGGGGGACTGGTTCTGCTGGGCCCCCAGGCTGAGCTATGTGACCTTGGGCAAGTCATATCACCTTCCTTGCTGTCTCACCCGATAATAGCAACCTCAGAGGTTGTGATGGGAGGGAATGAGATGCATAAGGACCCACAGACTGGCACTGGCTCCTGCTCCCCCTTTGCCCCTCATTCCCCTCCCCTCCAAAGGAGCTGAGTTTCTAGAAGGGCAAGTGCTGCCTGGGGCCACCAGGGCCAGCTAAGTTGTGCCTGCCACACCCACCAAGTGTCCCACGAGTGGCCAGGTGTCCGGAGGGAGAATTGCCGTTGCAGCCTGCCTGGGACCTGCCACCACTACTGCCAATTTATCCACTTCTCTTATGCAAAGGGAGGTGTAGGCCAGGAGGAGGCATTTCATGTCATAAACTGGTCAGGAAAACCTAAAAGCTAACAGGATAGGTGGTCCTCCTGCTGTCAGGTCCCCTGGTTGGCAGGGTCCTCAGCCCCTCTCTAAGTGCTCAGGAGGGGTCAGGACAGTGGATGTCGGTGTTTGGCAGCCCTGCTGGGCACCAGTAGCTCTCGTCTGAGGCCTCACTTTTCTTCTCTGTGCCACCTTGGACACTGTGCCACACCCTGCTCTTGGTCTTGGTTTCCTAGTTGTCCAGCGCAATCTGGACTAAGTGTTTGCTGATTTTGCCTGGTCCCAGCACAGTAAAATTCAAAGAACCAAGTCTGGTAACAGGCATAGCATGATCAATTCTTCATTTGCCAAGAAAGGGCACTCAATTTTATTTTATTTTATTTTTAATTTCTGATTAATATGCGGGTACAGATGATTAAGTTACATTGTTTGCCTTTGTCAGGTAAGGTCCCTTATGCAGTTGTGTCCTGAACCCAGGAGGTGTGCCATATATGCTCACATTGTGCCATTAGTGGGAGCACACCAAGGACATTATGTTTAAAAAGCACCGGGCATCTTCCATCTCCATAACTTCCTAAAAGAATGTTTGCCACTAGAAGAGCTCCAGGATGCAATCCTAGAATAAAGGACACGGCTCCAGGGTCTGTCTTTTGTTCATTTGGCCATGAGCTAGAGGCCTGAACTCAGGGGTTTGGGAAACCCTGGCCCCATCTCACCGATCCTCTGGTTATCCTATTTTATGTCAAACTCTGTGAGCCTCAGAAAAGCTGGGCAGCATGAGTAGCCTTATTGACTGGTGGAGGAACTGAGGTTAGGAAGAGGAAGGACTTGTTTGAGGTTGTGCTGCAGAGCTGTGACAGAGGGGCCCTGCCTCCCTGCAATCTAATTCTTTTCACACACATTCAGTGCAAGCACACAGACCAGTTCGTCCAGAAAAAATGCAGTTTAATTGTAGGAATAACGCAGGCACCTGAACACCTGAACCAGGCCCCCCCCCTTTTTTTTTTGAGACAGAGCCTCAAGCTGTCCCCCTGGGTAGAGTACTGTGCCATCACAGCTCATGCAACCTCCAACTCCTGGGCTCAAGCATGTCTCCTGCCTCCGCCTCCCAAGTAGCTGGGATTACAGGCGCCTGCCACAATGCCCGGCTATTTTTGGTTGCAGCCATCATTGTTGTTTTGGTGGGCCCGGGGCTGGATTCGAACCCGCCACGTTAGGTGTATGTGGCTGGCACCTTAGCCGCTTGAGCCACAGGCACTGAGGCCCCCCCCCTTTTTTAAAAAATAAAATATCTCTGTTCATAGCCGGGCATTGTGGTGGGTGCCTGTAGTCCTAGCTACTTGGGAGGCTGAGGCAAGAAAATCTCTTAAGCCCAAGAGTTTGAGGTTGCTGTGAGCTGTGACACTACAGTACTCTACAGAGGGTGACATATTGAGACTCTATCTTAAATAAATACATAAATAATAAATAAAATATCTCTGTTCAGAAGAGGATGATACTGACTTGTCAAGGCCCCTTGTCCCTCTCCTGCCATCTGTGCCCCCTCCTTGTGTGGGCCTTCCTTGGGCTGTGTACCTTCCCCAGGAAGCCCCATATGACAAGCAAGGAGAAGAAAACCTGGCCATCTCCCGGCAGTGGTCCCATCAAAACAAAATGCCAAGCTCCATCCCTGTCACTTTTGGGAGAGGCATTGCTCACATCAGCCCATGTGCTGGCAGGTGAGCCTCTCAGCCCTGCCAAAAGAGTGGTGGAAGTGTGCGCTTTTGTGAGCAGGCCACTGCAGCCTGAGGTTGTTTCAAATGACAGGACAGCACAGGTGGCTCCATGGCAGAGGATGCTGGGTCCTGGGAGCATTGCAAGCCAGCACTGCTGGGCACCAGGACATCCCAAGACCCATAGGGCCTCACAGATGACACAGGCCCAGGAAACCTGCTGTGACCTCCAAGGGAGGTACAAGGGTACCCCCTTGGAATGTACTGTGGGGGCCAGTGGGAGGGCAGCTGGGGCAATGGAAGGACAGGGGTTGGGGATGAGGGTTGCAACTGGGGTGGGGCTGCCTTGGCCACAGGACTTGGCTGAACCTCCCCACCCCCACACACGAATGGGAGCAGTGGGCATTTCTGGCCAGGGGAGGGACCAGCTGTCTCATCCCTGGGCTTCTCTTAGAAAGTGCAAGCCACATGAAGAACCCTCAGCAGAAGCAGCACCAGCTGAACCCACAGCCCCACCGGGCAGAGAATCAGGGTCCCCAGAACCCTAGGTTTGTGTTTAGCCTTGGGCAGGGTCCCCACCTCTCTATAGCTTAAGGACCTTATGCATCAGAGGCCCAAGCTGCCATGCCTTATCCTTTCTGCCTCTCTCCTGAACACTACAGATGATGGTCCAGAGCCTACTGGAGTGGGTCCAGTGCCCTCTTTCCCATGTCCCCAGACTCACTCCATCTTCCTCCTGGGAAGAAGTGGATGAGGAGCTCAGGGGTGGATTGAGGAGGCCTTGTCCAGAGCTGGCCTACCAGGCCTGCTTGGAACCTTTAGCAAGTCCTTCCTACCTCTGGACTTCCTTGACCTCAACTGAGGGTCTACATTCCTCCTGCTCCAATGGTCAGAAGTGCTAATGGGGACATTTAAGGCAGTGGGACAGAGCAGGGGTGAAATATTTAGCAAAGAAAGACCTAGAAAACTCTCTATGGACTAGTGGGCAAACCCAGTCCCCAGTCTCCTCAGGGCTACACCTGGAGCCTTGCTACTGGGACTCTGGGGGAGGTAGCAGAGAGGCTCTGGGACTCTCAGCTCTGACAAGCCAGCATTACCTGAGAGGCTATTCCCACATACCTGTTGGGTCTTCAGGATAATGGTTCTCACTGCTCCCAGTTTTGGTTTTTTTTTTGTTTGTTTGTTTTTGAGACAGAGCCTCAAGCTGTCACCCTGGGTAGAGTTCAGTGGCATCTGAGCTCGCAGCAACCTCCAACTCCTGGGCTCAAGCGATTCTCCTGCCTCTACCTCCCAAGTAGCTGGAACTACAGGCACCCACCACAACGCCCAGCTATTTCTTGGTTGTAGCCATCATTGTTGTTTGGCGGGCCCAGGCTGGGTTTGAATCCGTCAGCTCAGGTGTATGAGGCTGGTGCATTAGCCGCTTGAGCAATAGGCGCCGAGCCTCACTGCTCCCAGTTTTAAGATGAGGAAACTGAGGTTTAGAGGAATCAATCCAAGTCACACTCCAACTTGGAACTGTGTGGACCAGGGAGCTCTTTGTGGGGGGGAGGCAGGGAGAAGAACTTGGAATCAGGGGGTGGCCATGGGGGAGGAGGGGGGCATGGCTCATTCCCCCTGGGCTGGGAGAAGGAGTTTCTCTCGGAGAGAGGCAGGCTCTGAAGCTGTTGATCTCTAAATTATAGCGTTGGCGCGCACTGGTTGCTGCGGCAACCGAGTTGTCCTGAACCCGAGAATTGTATAAACATTGCCACAGATGCACAATTAGATCAGGAAGAAGAATAGAACAGAAAATAGAAACTTCCAGCCTTATATAATTCTGGGCCAAAATGTTATCAGGAGCCCAGGCTGGGTCGTGGCCCTGCCAGCTGCCAGGGCCCAGGGCAGCACCATCTCTCTCCCTGGGGACCCAGTGGCAGGGAGGGGTGGGAAGAGGGTCTGCCCTCCATGGGCCCAGCCAGTGCGTCCTGCCACGGGGTGGGGAGAGGGCCCTTCTCTGCTGGAACAGCTGGGGACACTGGCAGTCAAAACCTGCCTCTCCCTCAGCTCCTGGGAAGTGGGAAATAGGAGGGAAGGTAGGAAGGCAACTAACTGGCTTCTCTCTGCCTTGGTCCTGTGAGGCAGGGATTTTTGATCCCCATTTTACAGATGAGGATACTGAGGCTCAGAGAGGGACACTGAACTGTCTGAGGTGGCACAGCACCAGAAGATGACCTGCTTCTCCCTCTCCTGGTCTCTACACCTCAACTTATTAACATTGATGCCACTTGAGTCTGGATCCACTGCAGCTGTGGGCCCCCGAGCAGGTCACTCTTTCTCTCTGAGCCACCTGTGACATAGGAATAGCGACTACACAGGAGTCAAAGCTCAGGGCTCCCCCTCTTCCCTCCTGAGCACTACACCACATTCTCCCCTCACCACTGTTCCTGACAAGCTTGGAGAACAGGACAGGCCAGTATCTGGGGCTCAGGAACTCAAAGCAATCCTGGGAGAGAAGAGTCTAAAAAAGGAGCTCAGACGAAGGTGGGGGTGCAGGGCCCAGAGCTGTCTAGCAGAATATGCTTCAGCAATGGACACAGCCCCCCTCTATCTTCTTGGCCACCTTGGCAGCCATTAGCTACATGTGCCTTCTGTGCACTTGAAATATGGTTTGTCCAAGTTAAGGAACTGAAGTTAAACTTGTATTTGACTTTAATTCAATATAAAGAGCCAGCTACTGTATTGCGTGGCACAGAAGGATGCCCAGCCCCTCATGAGGCAGGGTCCAGGGAGGTGAGCAGGGCCAGAGCATCCACGGCTCCCTGTGCTCAGGGCAAGCAGGACAGGTGGCAGGTGGGGGAGGCAGAGCCAAGACAGGTGTTAGGAAGCTTCCAGAACAGTGGGAAAAGGAGGGTTGGAGGGGCAGCATTGTGGGGCAGAGATAAGGACCTGGACCTTAATGGCCTTAGCTTCCTGGTCAGCTCATCCCAATCTCAGAGCTGAGCCAGCCTCAGGGACACTGGCTCAGGCCCTGTCATCAAAACTGCCCCAGCGGTCACATTCTGCCTGCTGGGGCAGGGAAGCACTGAGTTCTTGTCCAGCCTCTTCCCGTCTGAGCATCTTTGGCTAAGCCTGGGCTTCCCCGTGCCTCACCTGTCTGGCTTCTTCTCCCCAGGCCCTGCATCTCCCCAGGTGACCACGCCGGCTTCAGGACATGCACGGACACAGCCGCAACGGCCAGGCCCATGTGCCCCGGCGGAAACGCCGCAACCGCTTTGTCAAGAAGAACGGCCAATGCAACGTCTACTTTGCCAACTTGAGCAACAAGTCACAGCGCTACATGGCGGACATCTTTACCACCTGCGTGGACACGCGTTGGCGCTACATGCTCATGATCTTCTCCGCGGCCTTCCTTGTCTCCTGGCTCTTTTTTGGCCTTCTCTTCTGGTGTATCGCCTTCTTCCACGGTGATCTGGAGGCCAGCCCCATGGTGCCCACGGCAGGGGGCCCCACGGGCATTGGAGGGGCAGCCCCCACGGCCCCCAAGCCCTGCATCATGCATGTGAATGGCTTTCTGGGTGCCTTCCTGTTCTCAGTGGAGACTCAGACGACCATTGGCTACGGGTTCCGGTGTGTGACGGAGGAATGCCCACTGGCGGTCATCGCGGTGGTGGTCCAGTCCATCGTGGGCTGCGTCATCGACTCCTTCATGATTGGCACTATCATGGCCAAGATGGCAAGGCCCAAGAAGCGGGCGCAGACGCTGCTCTTCAGCCACCACGCAGTCATCTCAGTGCGTGATGGCAAGCTGTGCCTGATGTGGCGCGTGGGCAACCTACGCAAGAGCCACATCGTGGAGGCCCATGTGCGGGCCCAGCTCATCAAGCCCTACATGACCCAGGAGGGCGAGTACCTGCCACTGGACCAGCGGGACCTCAACGTGGGCTACGACATTGGCCTGGACCGCATCTTCCTGGTGTCACCCATCATCATCGTCCACGAGATTGACGAGGACAGCCCGCTCTATGGCATGGGCAAGGAGGAGCTGGAGTCAGAGGACTTTGAGATCGTGGTCATCCTTGAGGGTATGGTAGAAGCCACGGCCATGACCACCCAGGCCCGCAGCTCCTACCTGGCCAGTGAGATCCTGTGGGGCCACCGCTTCGAGCCCGTGGTCTTTGAGGAGAAGAGCCACTACAAAGTGGACTACTCACGCTTTCACAAGACCTATGAGGTGGCTGGCACACCCTGCTGCTCTGCCCGGGAGCTGCAGGAAAGCAAGATCACCGTGCTGCCGGCCCCACCACCCCCGCCCAGTGCCTTCTGCTATGAGAACGAGCTGGCCCTCATGAGCCAGGAGGAAGAGGAGATGGAGGAGGAGGCGGCGGCTGCTGCCGCTGTGGCCGCAGGCCTGGGCCTGGAGGCGGGCTCCAAGGACGAGGCTGGCATCATCCGAATGCTCGAGTTCGGCAGCCACCTGGATCTGGAGCGCATGCAAGCCACCCTCCCACTGGACAGTATTTCCTACCGCAGGGAGTCTGCCATCTGACCTCCAGGCTCTGCCCTCACCACTGCCCATAGGAGCCCCCTCCCACTCTTAGGACAGAGCTGACCCTGGTTCTGTGGACCTTCTAGGGGAAGGTGGGGGGGTCAAAGATCAGGAGACCCCCTTCCTGCTGATGTCATCGCCCAGGCCAGAGAAGGGCCCAGACACCCTCAGCCTGGCCAGCCTGGACTCTCACACCTACCCACAGTGGCCCTGGGCCCCTACACCCAGCACCCTTCCCCACTGACTCTTCAAGGACTCTCCCCCTTTGCTCTCAGAACCTTGGGGAAGGCAGCCAGACTGCTTGGGGGCATCTTAGGGTTCTGGGGGTGGGCAGGGGGTTAGTGCAGGGGAGGGAGGGAGGGGGGTACGTTTCTTTTGCATGACTGTGGCCTGTTGCTCATGACTTTCTTTTGTAAATATCTATAAATGGAGAGAGATGGAGACACCAAATTCATGATGCAGCCCCTCTCTGTGCACCCCACCCCTCCCCACCTATCAAGCCCACACGCTCCCTGCCCAGCTGGCTGGCCCCCTGAGGTTCTCAGAGCCAGCTATCCTGGCCCTTGGATGGTGCAGGGTTTGGGTGGAGAGTCACACCCCAAGGGGCAGGATAAAGGCCCACCCCTCCCTCCCTGCAGGCCCTCTGGGCCCTCAGGCCCAGCCCAGATTGACTATGGAGTTTGTAACTATATATTTTTAATAAAGTATATGGTCCAGTAGGAGCGGGCTGGTTGAAGATGGAGGGGTGGGAAGAGGAGAGAGAGGAAGCATGCGTGAGCATATCTGTGTGTGTCTGCAATACTGTGTCTGCATGTAGTATACGTGTGTGTCTATATGTGCTTATGTGTTTGTGTGCAGTATGTATGTACCCACAATCTTTGACACCCCTACCTTCCCCTATAGCGGTTCTCAACCTGTGCGTTGTGGCCCCATTTTAACAATGCAAATACATTGCAGCATGAAGATTGAGAACTACTGCCCTAGAACGTCCACGGAGCCAGGGTCAGCTCTGTCCTGAGAGTAGGAGGGGGCTCCTATGGGCAGTGGGGAGGGCAGGGCCTGGAAGCCAGATGGCAGACTCCCTGCCGTAGGAGATACTGTCCAGCAGGAGGGTGGCTTGCATGTGCTCTAGATCAGGTGGCTGCCAAACTCAGGCATGATTCTGTATCTCTCTGTGTGTGGTATGTGTCTGACTGTGTGTGTCTGTGTCGTGT
This sequence comes from Galago senegalensis, assembly GCA_963575145.1. NCBI lineage: Eukaryota > Metazoa > Chordata > Mammalia > Primates > Galagidae > Galago > Galago senegalensis. Next base: position 22,727 of record CAUYTI010163145.1, read on the forward strand.
GTGTATATGTGTGCCCATGTGTGCCTGTGTGTAGCTGTGTGTGTCTATGTGTGCCTTTTCCGAGAGACCAACACTTGGAGGGAAATTCTCCACCCACCATTTTCCTTCCTGGAGTCAACAGAAGGATCCCAAGTTGGCATCAAAGAACTTGGGTTTGAGTCAAGCTTGGCTACTTAGTGGCTGTGCAACTGTCAGCACATTACTGGTCAGTTCTTGGTCTCGGTTTTGTTATCTGTAGAATGGAATTAACCACCTGAATCCTGTGTCAGCCAATGCTTTACAACTCAGGTGGAAGCAGTAAGGGCTCCTGATTCCCTGCCCATGCTGGCGAAATTGGCTGCTGGACCTGGTGGGAAGGGCTCTAGTTTAACAGGGAAACCTGGTCACAGTCTACCCTTGGCCTCTGCTCACTGTGGGACATTGGGTAAGTCTCTTCCCTTCTCTGAACTTAGACAGCAATGATTCATTCTTTCTCAGTGCTGCGGGTGCACTGGGGGTCCTGGTCTGATTTCCCCTAAGCTCATTCCCCAGCTGTGCTCAGCTGGAATGTCAGGCTGGATGACCCCGGATGGCATCACCTATATGTCAGCAGTGGGCCTGGCTGTCTTCTGGGGGCTTCGGTTCTCCTCCAGGGCTCCTCCTCTTACAACAGTCTACATCAAATTCCTTCAGAGTGATTCAGGGCAGCAACCTAAGAAGGTCAAGGTAGAAGCTGCAAGGTGTTCAGAAGCCCAGCCTTGAACTTGTTTGGCATCACTTCCCCTGTATTCCATTGACCAATTCAGGTCACGAGGTCAGCCCAGATTCAAAGGGTAGGAAATTAGTCTCCGCCTCTTGGGAAAATGATAAAGTCACATTGCAAAGGAATTACACACTAGAATGGGGCCGTGGCCATACTTTGTAATCTAGTGCAAAGATTCTGAGTTTGAGGGTTCCTTCCTGTTCTAACTCTATTCTATATGCTAATTGTGCCCCCAGCTATCAGGTTGTAGGAAAGCGGACCCTCCCTAGTCCCAGGAATCTTCTACACAAAGATACCAGCTACCTCAATAACACAGGGAACCAAGAGACAAGCTCAGCTACTGTGAAGTGTGGTAGGCTGCCTGTGAATGACATGTCACCAGCACTGGCATTTGGCAATGTGGCTGCCATGTGGATAAATTATTGTACATCCAAATGGCCAGGCGTTGTGGCGGGCGCCTGTAGTCCCAGCTACTTGGGAGACTGAGGCAGGAGTTGGAGGTTGCTGTGAGCGTTGCCCAGGAGTTGGAGGTTGCTGTGAGCGTCTTGCCAGGGGGATAGCTTGAGGCTCCGTCTCAAAAAAAAAAAAAAAAAATTATTGTACATCCCGCATGCTTTAACAGTTTAACAAGGCAACCCCATGCCTTTTTCCTGGAGAAAGAGACTAGGTTGGGATCCAAATCCCTCCAACAAATAACTCATAGCATCTACCATTTGCATAGCACCTCTCATATCCTTTATATCACTGGACTCTAACCAAACTCCTAGAAAAAAGCAGGAGAAAGATTATGGCCTCCCTTTACAGATGAGGAAGTGGAGGCGTAGAGAATGAAGAGACTGGCTTGTATGGAGGTGAGGGTTGTCAGAGGCCTCCCCAGCCTGCCCCACTGCCTCTCCACCAGGCAGGGCTTAGCGAGGGGAGGGCCTGCTTCCCTCTCCCTCCCCAGATTACCCAAGTGCACCTGTGACCTACAGGGGCCTGGGGTGGGGGGAACTCAGCTAGGAAAAAGGTTAGTTGCTCAGTTGCCCTGGTGTCCTCCTTCCAGGTGAGAGTATCCCAGAATCTAGCACTGCCCTTGTGCCCCATGAAAGATGTTCTTCTACCCCACCTTGCAGGCCCTGGGTGGCCATTCCCATGCTCATCCTCTCCAAGGGATGTCTTGGAGTTCTGGACAACAAGCAATAACTGAAGAGGAGTTAGTCTCAGGTGCTCTTGGACTCAGAGCCTTCCACCTGCAGCACATCTTAGAGGATTTCCAGCCTTCTCTAAGATGCATGAAAGGCCAGGGCATGGGGTAGGGTGGGGCCCCCTAGAAAGGGCTGGCCCCCTTCCAGAGCAACATGGGGCATTTCAGAATCCCTTTCTTTTTTTTTTTTTTTGAGATGGAGCCTCAAGCTATCCCCCTGGGTAGAGTGCCATGGCATCATGCTCACAGCAACCTCCAACTCCTGGGCTCAAGGGAGTCTCCTGCCTCAGCCTCCCCAAGTAGCTGGGACCACAGGTGCCCGCCACAATGCCTGGCTATTTTTGGGTTGCAGCCATCATTGTTGTTTGGCGGGCCCAGGTTGGGGATTCGAACCCACCACCTTAGGTGTATGTGGCTGGCGCCTTAGCCGCTTGAGCCACAGGCGCCAGGCCCAGAGTCCCTTTCAAGTGTCGTCTTCATCAAGTTTGCCACTTGTTCAAACATGTGTGGAAATTGCTGCTTTTAGGAGGGGCCGCATTTCTTTGGTCACATGTAAGGTGACCTGTGGTGCTCAGGAAAAGGCATGTTTCAAAAGAACCCAAAGCCCAGACATTTTGGAGTACCAGTGTCCCTGAGGGAGGGGCCAGCACACAGCTGCAAACTCCTGCTCGCTCAGCCCTGCTGGACTGACTCACCTTCCCTCTCCCACCTGTTCCCCGTCATAGCCCTCCCACCTGCTTCCCTCCTGGTGCAGCAAATCTGATCTCTCACTCCACTCCTGGCTCCTGGCGGCACTGAAATAGGGGGATCACAGCAGCTGGGGGTGTAAGAACCTCAGATGTCATGGAGTGTGGAATCACACCAGAGGGGCCTCAGAGGTGCCGTCAAGCTGTCCTACCCCCGACTCTAGCTTCACTGCTGGGCCAGGAGGGTAGAGTGTTCCTCCTGCCCTGCCTTGCCCCCCAACTTCGGTCATAGCCAAGGGTGAGGGGTGGCAGGGGGAGAAGGAAGGAGGTATCAGGTGGAAGAAAGGGAGGAAGAGAGGTGAGGGCAGAGAGTGGGTCTTATGGAAGCTGAAAACCTTGCCCTCCTCTGGCCACACCAGCCCACCTGCCTGGACTCCCACTGCCCAGGCACACTTGTACATTCACTGTGGCCTCCTTCCTGTCATGAACTCAAATAGCTCACAGAAAAACGTAGAACTCAACAGGCATTCAACTCAGCTGCTTCACCTCACCAAGGTTTGTCCCCATCTCTGTTAGTCTGGTGTTAGATCACATGGTGTGGTCAGGGGACCTGCTTTCTCTGTCTCTGTCACTCTACTTCACTCTAGGCACTGACTTTTCTGATTATTGATAGATTCCAAATGTTTTCCATTTTTAACGACTGTAGAATGTTCAGAAAATCATATAGCTCAGTGGGCCTTTGTGGATCATCAAGGCAACTCTTTATCAGCAGGTGGGGAAACTGAGGCCTGGAGCAGAGTAGCCTTGAACCCAGCTCTCCTGGCTCCTGGCTCAGTCCCCTTGGACACGGGACCTGCTATATAATTTGTGGGGCCTACAGCCAAATTTGGGTCTTTTGTTCAAAAATCGGGAAAATAGGACCCATGAAGGCACTAAAATATAAAACTTCTTGGCTCGGTGCCTATAGCTCAACCGGCTAAGGCGCCAGCCACGTACACCTAAAGTGGCGGGTTTGAATCCCCAGCCTGGACCTGCCAAACAACAATGACGGCTGCAACCAAAAAATAGCCGGGTGTTGTGGCGGGCGCTTGTGGTCCCAGCTATTTGGGAGGCGGAGGCAAGAGACTCGCTTGAGCCCAGGAGTTGGAGGTTGCTGTGAGCTGTAATGCCACGGCACTCTACCCAGGGGGACAGCTTGAGGCTCTGTCTCAAAAAAAAATATATATATATATAAAACTTCTTCCTCTCTTCTGATTTCTTCCTCTGCTCACATGGATGCTGCATTGTCCCATTGAAGTACACAGACAAGACACAAGTACAAAGATAAAATTAAGAATTTCAAGGCAGGCTAAGCGTGAGGGCTCATGCCTGTAATCCCAGCACTCTGGGAAGCCAAGGTAGGAGGATCCCTTGAGCTCCAAAGTTCAAGATTAGCCTGAGCAAGAGCAAGACCCTGTCTCTAGTAAACATAGGAAAACTAACCGAGTGTCATGGTAGGCACCTGTAGTCCTAGCTACTGGGGAGGCTGAGGCAGACGGATCCCTTGAGCCCAAATGTTTGAAGTTGCTGTGAGCTATGATGCCATAGCTCTCTAGCCTGGGCAATAGAGTGAGACTCATCTCAGAAGAAAAAAAAAGAAAGAAAGAAAAAGAATTTCAAGAGAGATGGCAGAGCATTAAACCAAGGCTGGTGGGCAGGGCCTGTGACACAGTGAGTAGGGCACCAGCCCCATATACCGAGGGTGGTGGGTTCAAATCTTGCCCCAGCCAAACTGCAACAACAACAACAAAAATAGCTGGGTGCTGTGGTGGGTGCCTATAGTCCCAGCTACTTGGGAGGCTGAGGCAAGAGAATCTCCTAAGCCTAAGAACTGGAGGTTGCTGTGAGCTGTGACACTACAGCACTCTACTGAGGGAGACAAAATGAGACTCAAAAATAAATAAATCAAGGATGGGTTCCTCCCTGAAGCCACCCCAGTGATGAGCCCTGCTGACCTGACCCTCCCCCTACTGTGGGGTGACCAGGTGAAGTTCACCTTTTCTCCATGATACACAATGCTTGATGAACATCTTCATGCAGTATTTTTTCCTCTTGTGGCTATTTGCTTTGGCTAAGTACTAAGTAAAAAAACTAACAGGATTCTGGGCTATCTTTGCCAGGCTCTCTAGAAACACAACCTATAGCATCTGAATCTTTCCATAAGGACAGTGTAGACCTAGGTTCCAAGGACTAAAAACGGAAGGAAATTCAACCCCTCCTTCCTAGCTTCACAAAGGCCCCCAATCAAGAGAGTGAAGATAAATTAACTTGCCCAAAGTCACACAGCTAGGAGTGGTAAGAGCAGAATTCAGACCTTGGACCCTCTGGTTCTCACCCCATGATCTTTGCTCTCTGTAAATAGGCACATAAATGCCAGTGGTCTTGGCTCCAGGCCCAGATCCTATCACTATGCCCCTTATCTGTACTCACCCACACCACACCTGGCTATTTTTTAGAGACAGGGTCCCACTCTTGCTTGGGCCATCCATATCTATCTCACATGCTTACTTTGTGCATTAACTGAGACTTCATATGTGACCAGGCATGGCATGGTGGTGTCAGGTATATTATTAGACACAAAGAAACGTGAGTCTATAGCAATGGTGACAGAGATGGGGGGAGAGAGGAGAGAGACAGGGAGTCAGAGAGAAGGATGGAGAAAGATGGGCCTGAGATAGGGAGGACTATTGAGGAACAGGGAACAGGAACCCAGCCAGAGGGCAGCAGAAGGAACCCTGGAACAAAGAGAAGTGCTGCCTGGGGCTCCAGAGGGAGGGAGGAAGGCAGGCACCAGTTTGTCAGATGTTGGGTCACTGAGCCAGAGGTGGACAGCAATAGGTGCACTGGGGCTGGTGGCATAGGTGTGGACTGGGAAATGATGGCCTTCCCATGCTCCCTGTCATGTCCCTGGGGAAGCAGCTGGGTGTCCCAAAGGACTCAGCCAGGAACCCTGGCTAGGAGAATGGGGAAAGAAATCAGGTTTCGGCCCCAGAATGCCCCGCTGGCTTTTTTGTATCATGACGGTGGCAGCAGCACGTTGAGGTCAGGAGCCCACAGCCTGGGTGAGGGGCCTGACTGCTCCTCCCTCTCTTGGCAGTCCTAGGTCATTGGCTTTCCTTCTCTGGACTTCATCAGTAAAAGTGGAATGATAAGGGCAGTCCCTGTTTCATAGGAGGGACGATATGCAAGTAAATGGCCTCTGCACGTGGATCTCACTATGCAGTGTGAGGCAGAGCCAGCAGGCGCTCATGTAAGAGGAGAATAGGTTTCCTGTCATCCCAGTCACCTCCCAACCCCAGCTTCCCCAGGAGACACATCACAAGCATCTGAGTTGGACAAGCTCTTTGGGACCTGACCCCATCTCCTAGAAGTACAGATGGTGCAACTGAGGGCCAGGGAAGAAAGGGATTGGCCTCTAGTTGGGCAGTAACCCAGATGCCCAAATGAAGCCCAATATCTTAGCTTTTGCCTCAGGCCTGTCTATGAGATGCAGATGACAATGGCCTCCTACAGGGCAATGCTCAGCTGCTCACTGAGCTCAGGCCACCCAGCAGGTGCTCAGGAGATGGTTGCCCCTTCTGCTTACTGAGTTTACACTTGTGTCCACTGCTGTGGTCAGAAGGACCACTCTGATTATTCAGGCATGAATTGTGGGCACCAGGAGGTTTCTGGTCTTAATAGGAGGACTGGGGGAGCTGGCTATGGCCCTGGAAGCCTGGAGGGGGGGAGGTGGAGGGGGAGATCAGAAGGGCTGAGAAGCCAGGAGGGACCAGAGGAAGGCAGCCAGGAACCAGGGACAGAAGAGGGTGGAGGAGCAGGAAAGGTCCATCCTATACTAACTCATGTGCCTGCACTGGACTCTGGAGTCAGGGAACCCACTTTGCTGGGCTATGTGACTACAGGCAAGCCATACCACATTCTGAGGCTCAGCTTTGTCATCTGAGAAAGAGGGACAATAGTACCACTCACTTCCTGGGCTGTTAAGAGACTGCAAGGACTTTGCTCACTAATGACAGCTGTTCTTTTTATTCACATCCAAGTTGGCCTCTGTATAGGGGCATGGGGCAAGCAGTGAATCTGGCTTGGAACCAGGAGGTTGGCAAAGCCCCTTTCTGGCCATCAGCTGCAGGGGGAGGGCCCAGTGTCACTTTACAGGTGAGAAAAAAGAGCCAGCAGCATGATCATCCCGCCAGAGATCCTTAGCTGCTCAGAGCCGGGACCTCACCCAGGACCCCTGACTCAGAAGCTAAGTTCCTTCCGTGGCAGCCTGTTGTTTGAATTGGATAAAGGGCTTGCTTAGGAGATGCGGGGATGCTTGTCTTCCACTCAGTTTTCCCTGCTGTCGCAGGGGGCACCAGAATGATCCCATCCTCACCACCCCAGGGAAATCCAGCACAGACCAATGCATCTTAATAATTCTTCCTTCCGCAGGCCTGGCGCGGTTCCAGAGGGGGTCCCCGCGCTGTCCCTGGGGTCCCTGCCCCACAGCGCCGTCCTGTGGCGGCCTTGAGGGCTGCCTTTTGCGGGGAGGCGGGTGGCCGTGGCTCCTTGCGGAAGCTCGGCCCTCGGCGACCTGGGTCCCTCCGGCTTGAACCTGGCTTAGAGCTTTCCACCCCCTACGGCCGCTCACCTCCGCGCCTCTGGGCTGCGAGCACCCGACGCTCCTCACAGCGTGGCACCTGGGCTCCCTGGAGCCCATTCCATAGGCGGGGAGGCCAAGGAAGAGAAGGGCACGCAGCGAGGAAGGGACAAGAAGGTGTCAGGACCGCGAGTTAGGAATGGGAGGCAAGGTTTGAGCCCCAGTGTCACTCATATTTTGTTTGAGGCACCGGAGTTTGCAAGTGTGTTTCGCACCCTTTATCCAGCCCTGCGTTTTCCCAGGGGCCACCGGATCAGACTCGCCAGCTCCTCCATCCTACACCGTAGTTGCTACCCCCACTGAGCGCTTGAACCGGAGCTGATCTAGTTGAGATCTGCTGCAAATGTAAAATACACGCCGAATTTCAAAGACTTCGTGCTTAATAAAGGTTGCGGAATACCTTCGTAATTTTAAATTACTGATTACAATATTTAAATGAAAATATTTCCAATACATTGAGTTAAATATAATTGAAATCAATTTTCACCTGTTTCTTTTTTATGGAATTCCTAAAAAGTTTAAATTTACAAGTGTGGATCATTTCTGTGGCTCACGTATTTCTTTTCTTTTCTTTTTCTTTTTGAGAAAGAGTCTCACTATGTTGCCCTTGGGTAGAGTGCTGTGGCGTCACAGCTCACAGCAACTTCTGACTCCTGGGCTTAAGCAATTTTCTTGCCTCAGCCTCCTAAGTAGCTGGGACTACAGGCACCCGCCACAACACCCAGCTATTTTTTGGTTGTAGTTGTCATTGTTGTTTGGCAGGCCGGGGCTGGATTCAAACCGCGCTCCCGTGTATGTGGCTGGCACCCTAGCAGCTGATCTACAGGCGCCAACCCAGCCTCCACCAATTTTAATAAGCTCTCTTAAGGGATGCCACTGATCACCGCGGACTGGGATTTAAGCTCTAGAAACATATCAGGTGTTTTCACCATCATGGTTCTTATGACCTGGCAAGGGTCCTGGCACTAGCTGTCAAGTGAATTCTCTCATTCAATACCCACAGCAAATAAGAAGAGGAGATAAGACACTTTAAATTTATTTACTTATTTATTGGTGAGGTCTTGTTTTGTTACCCCCTAGGCTAGAGTGCAGTGGCATCCTCACACTCGCTATAATCTCCAACTCCTGGGCTCAAGCAAACCTCCCATTTCAGCCTTCCTAGTAGCTGGGATTACAGGTGCCCACCACTGTGCCTGGCTCATTCTCAATTTTTTTGTTGAGACAAGGTCTCTTGTCACCCAGATTATTATTATTTTTTTTAGAGACAGAATCTCATTTTGTCACCCTCGGTAGAGTGCTGTGACATTACAGCTCACAGCAACCTCCAGCTCTTAGGCTTAGGTGATTCTCTTGCCTCAGCCTCCCAAGTAGCTGGAATTACAGGTGCCTGCTACAACACCCAGCTATTTTTTTGTTGCAGTTTGGCTGGCGCCGGGTTTGAACCCACCACCCTCAGTATATGGGGTCAGTGCCCTACTCACTGAGCCACAGGCACCTCTTCCCAGATAACTTTTGAACTCCTGGGCTTGAGAAATCCTCCCCCCTTGGCCTCCCAAAGTGCTGGCCTCTCTTAGCAATTTTTAAAAATACATCGGCTGAGCATGGTGGCTCATGTGTGTACCCTTAGCACTCTGGGAGGCCAAGGAAGGAAGATTGCTTGAGCTCAAGAATTCAAGACCAGCCAGAACAAGAGTGAGACGCCATCTATACTAAAAATAGAAAAATTAGGTCTGGGCACAGTGGCTCATGCTTGTAATCTTAGCACTCTGGGAGGCTGAGGTTGGTGGATTGTTTGAGCTCAAGAGTTTGAGACCAGCCTGAGCAAGAGCGAGACACCTCTAAAAAAAAAATAGCTGGGCGATGTGGCAGGTGCCTGTAGTCCCAACTACTTGGGGGTGGGGGGGAAGGCAAGAGAATCACTTGAGCCCAAGAGTTTGAGGTTGCTGTCAGTTATGACGCCACAACACTCAACCCTAGAGCAACTGAATGAGACTCTGTCTCAAAAAAAAAATTAAACAAAAATAGAAAAATTAGTCAAATGTCATGGTGGGTGGCTGTAGTCCCAGCTACTTGGGAGGCTGAGGAAAAAGGATTACTTGAGCCCAAGAGTTTGAGGTTGCTGTGAGCTAGGCTGATGCCACTGCACACTAGCAGGGGTGACAGAGTGAGACCCTGTCTCAAAAGTACTGTTATCAACAATAGTCACCATGTTGTACCTGGATATCTTGAACTTAGTCTTGCTAACTCAAATTTTAAATCCTCGAGCAATCTCTCCCCAATCTCCCCTCCCGTTGCCCCAGCCTCGTGCCTACCATTCCTCTTTCTGCTTCTATGAGTTTAACTGTCTTTGATTCCACATTAGGTTAAGATCATACGTATTTGTCTTTTTGTGTTGGGCTTGTTTCACTTAACCTCCAGCTTCGTTCATGTTGTCACAAGGTTAGGATTTCCTTCTATTTTAAGGATGGCAAATATTCCCATCGTGTACCTATACCACTTTCTCTTTGTCCATTCATCCACTGATGGACATTTAAGATGCTTCCATATTTGGCTACTGTGAATAACGTGCCACTGAACATGGGAGCGCAGCTATCTCTGCCACATACTGACTTCATTTCTTTTGGATATGCACCCGGTAGTGGGAATGCTGGATCATATGGTAGTTCTATTTTTAATTTTCTTGAGGAACCTCCATACTATTTTCCATAATGGCTGTGCTAATTTACATTCCCAGCAACAGTGTGAGAGGGTTCCCTTCACATCTTTTTCATCACTTACTGTGTCCAATATATTGCTAAAGATCTTTATCTATATAATCTCATTAAATATTTTCACATAAAGGATCAATGACATAAAAAAAAAGAGAAAGAAAAAAGAAAATAAAAGAGATAGAGTGGGAACCCATAGATTGAATGAGATTTAAAAGACATTGGCCGGGTGGTGCCTGTGGCTCAGTGGGTAGAGCGCTGGCCCGATATATCAAGGGTGGTGGGTTTGAACCCGGCCCTGGCCAAACTGCAACAACAACAACAACAACAAATAGCCAGGCACTGTGGCAGGTGTCTATAGTCCCAGCTACTCAGGAGGCTGAGGCAAGAGAATCGCCTAAACCCAGGAGTTGGAGATTGCTGTGAGTTGTGATGCCATGGCACTCTACCAAGGGCAACAAAGTGAACTCCATCTCAAAAATAAATAAATAAATAAAAAATAAAAGACATTGGCCAATCTGTGGATCTGAGATCCTGACTCAAACAAACTATAAAAAAATGACATTTGAAGCTCAGTGCCTGTGGCTCAAGTGGCTAAGGTGCCAGCCACATACACCTGAGCTGGTGGGTTCAAATCCAGCCCGGGCCCACCAAACAACAATGACAGCTGCAACCAAAAAATAGCCAGGCGTTGTGGCGGGCACCTGTGGTCCCAGCTACTTGGGAGGCAGAGGCAGGAGAATCGCTTGAGCCCAGAAGTTGGAGGTTGCTGTGAGCTGTGATGGCACAGTACTCTACCCAAGGGGATAGCTTGAGGCTCTGTCTCAAAAAAAAAAAAATGACATTCGATGCTGCTAGGGAATTATCATTATAAGATGGTAGTGGGATTGGGTGGGGGAGTTGAGTCCTTTTCTTTTAGAGATACATATTCAACTATTTAGAGATTAATTTATAAGACATATATGATTTTCTTCAAAATAATGTGGGAAGGACCTGGTGGTTTGTACCCTCACATTAACTTGAAATAAAAAAAAAAAAAATGGGAAGGGGAGTTGGTGGGTATAAATACGTTAATTTGGCACATGTCTAAGCTGGTTAACGGGCACATGGGGCTTGTTTTACATTATTTCATACCTCTGTAAATGTCTAAAAGCTTCCATAATACAATAATTTAAAAATAAGAAATATATTGACTTTTCACTGAGGCCAACTGGTAGTTTGGAAGTGAATTTGACTCAGATAAGGAGAAGGGGGGCAATAAATTATCCTTTTCTGTCTGGAAAAAAGATTAAAACCAAATGATTCACCATCAGATTAATAATAGACAAGCCAAGATTTGGGGCAAAAAAGATTCTTAGAAACAAAAAAAGAATAGATAACTTCAGGGAGACATAGTAATTCTAAACTCTTACATACCTGAGAACATAGCCTCAACGTATATATTATAAAGCAAAACGAGGAGAAATTCACAGATCCATTATCATAATTGGAGGCTTTATGACAAACTTTCAGTGACTGACGTATCAGGAAGATGAAAGAATCACTAAGGATATAGGAGGTATAAACAAGACAGATACTCAGCATCATTAGTAATCAGGGAAATGTAAATTAAAACCATAATGAGTTAGAATTTTACTCCCACAAGCTTGGCAGAAATTATGAAATTTAAACAGTTCCAGATCTGGCAAGGATATGGATTAGTGGGGGAACTCATCTACTTTGGGTGGGAGTGTGAATTGGTTCAACCTCCTGGGAAAATAGTTTAGCTGTGCCTAATAAAGCCGAACATGTTGTGCACATGATAATTTAGTAATTCTCCTTTTAAAAATATTATTTAAGGAAACATATGTGGCCAATCTGTAAGGAAAATCAAAAGAGGAGGGGGGGAGTGCAGCTATAGAGGGGTACAGGGTGTGCTTCTAAGGCGTTGGCAATTTTTAATGGGTGGTGAGTATATGGGTGTCTCTATTACTTTAAATCGTGCATCTTTTGTGTGTCTTACAATAAAAATGCGACCTGCATATTTGCTCCGGTCACGTTGGCATGTGAATGAGAAGAGGTCTGGAAGGAGACCCCAGACTGTGCACAGTGGCTCTTCCTAGACAGTGTCATTGGGCAAGATGGCAGAAAGGAGAAGTACACTTTACTCAAATATTTGATTGTTTGAATGTTTTTACCCTACGTGTGTATAACTTGGATAATTTTAAAGACCTCATTAAAACAAACACAGCCAAATAAAACCCAATTAGCATTAACTTGAGTGAAAATGCCACAGGGGCATTTGAGGAGGCAGGTGGGTGGGGTGGAAAGAGCTGCCACTTTCTAGAAAGGTTCCTGACCTTCCTGAAGCTCAATTTCCCCATCTGTAAAATGAGCTGATTGGGGTCCATTCTCACGGGGTCCTAGAAGGACCAGGTGGAATGAGATAGTGAAAGGGGGCGGCATCTGTGGCTCAGTGAGTAGGTCGCCGGCCCCATATACGAAGGGTGGCGGGATCAAACCCGCCCCCAGCCAAACTGCAACAAAAAAATAGGCAGGCGTTCTGGCAGGAGCCTGTAGTCCCAGCTACTCAGGAGGCTGAGGCAAGAGAATCCCTCAAGCCCAGGAGTTGGAGGTTGCTTTGAGCTGTGACATCACAGCACTCTACTGAGGGCAATAAAGTGAAACTCTGTCTCTAAAAATAAAAAAGAGAGAGAGAGATGGTGAAAGGCCTGGTAAAGGGCCTGATGCAGGCCTGGGAGCTCGGTGGATGTTCAGGACACAGAAAAGGACTTCAGAGAGGGACCAAAGTTGGGGAGTTCAGAAGAGGGGGGTGGAGAGTGTGAGATGGAGAACAGATTTTCGGCTGTAGGGTGAGGAAGGCTTCTGGAGGAGGTGATGTGTGTGCCAGCTAGGAGAATGTGGAGACAGGGTAAAAGATGACATATTAGACTGAGTCAGGAGGGGAGGAGGAAGAGGATTGTCCAGCCAGCCAGGTCTGGACTAGGGGGTGATGCTGGGCATGGGGTGTAGAAGAGAGAAGCTTTCTCAGATCCAGCTGAAGTGAGGATAACACAACTAACACAGGCTGGGATTTGGAACCAGGGATGTTATGCAAATATATGCAAAAGACCATGCAAATGAGCCTGACTGGTTGGCCAGTGGGAAGAGGACCCAGATGGTGATTTTGTTCCTGAAGTGTGGTCCAGGGCCACCTGTGTTGGAATCACCTGGGCGCTCATCTTGGCCCCTGCCTCCCCCAGCCCTGCTGCCTCTTTTTGGAGGCTGTGGCCCAAGAGTCCACATGTTTAGGAAGCTTCCAGGTGATTATTTCCTTCTGCATTAATTTGTGAACATGCACATGGTAATGATTGTAATTATAACACATTATAATATAAAATGCAAACATTCAAACAAAAAAGTAAGTCTCTCTCCCTCCTCATTCTCCACCCTCATCCCCAGAGGCAACCACCCGTAGCAGTTCCTTGTGTGTCATTCTGGAAGCTACTCTGCACATTCTCAGGCGATTCAGTTTCTGGCCCTTCAGATCCATAGTATCTTTAGTCTTCGAGTGATGCCTCTGGGTCACTCAGAAGCAGAACTGTCACTCATACTTGTCTTTGCTCACTCACTCAAAATTCACTAAGAGGGCTCGGCGCCTGTAGCTCAAGTAGCTAAGGTGCGAGCCACATACACCAGAGCTGGTGGGTTCAAATCTGACCCAGGCCTGCCAAACAACAATGATAACTACAACCAAAAAATAGCCAGGCATTGTGACGGACGCCTGTAGTCCCAGTTACTTAGGAGGCTAAGGCAAGAGAATTGCCTAAGCCCAGGAGTTGGAGGTTGTTGTGAGCTGTGATGCCACAGCACTCTACCCAGGGCAATAGCTTGAGGATTTATCTCAAAAGAAAAAAAAATATTCACTAAGAGGCCAGGCACAGGGAAGACCCCGCCTTGCCAGCAGGAGCTCCCCTGAGTGGGAGAGCCATTCATTTGTAAAAGGAAGCAGGAAGCAAGCCCAGGCAGCAAAGTCCCTGGATTCAGTAAGACCTCCTTCCCCAGCCTCTGTTTCATTTTCTGTTTCCTCACTTGTTTCAGAGTAGTAATGACACCTGCCCCTCAGGCAGCCAAGTTGTGGGGCAACGTGCTCCTGTAATGAGGGGAGCAGAGCTAGCTCTTTAATAAATTCTGGTTTCCTTCCAGATGACAAAACCTTGCTTAGAGCAGAGGCAATGGGATTGGGAAGATTTTTCCTACATATACTAGCCAGGCTGGGGCCAATGGGTATGAGCAGAGGGTAGGAAAGGAATCTTGTTCTCTCTCTCCACTCTTAGGTAGAGATCTCTTGGGCTGGCATTTTGGTGCTCTGTGATCTGGGAGGGCAGCTGTGACTACAGCAGAAGGCCACACACCCTGGCTTTGTGTCCAAGGTGCCTGGGGTGTGAGGGAGCCCAGAAGCAGCTCCTGTACTCACTCTGGGTCTCTCTGAATCAGCCTTCATCTTTAAGGCCTACCTCCTCTAGGCAGCCTTCCTGACTGCTCCAGCAGGAAGCAGAAGGGGAAGGAGTACTCATCACCCACTAGGCTTACCAAGTGCCTGCTGCTAAGTCTGGCATTTTCACACTTCAAAAAATCAAATTTAATCCTTCCAACCTTTCTGGAGGGAGTCATTTCATGCCGTTTACAAGTAAGGCAGCAAAGGCACAAACAGATGAAATGACATGCCTGAGGCCACCTAAAGAATCAGTCTCCAGACCAGGAGTGGTGGCTCACACCTGTAATCCTAACACACCAGGAGGCCAAGGCAGGTGGAAAGCCTGAGCTCACAGGTTCAGGAGCAGCCTGAGCAAGAGCAAGACACTGTCCCTAAAACTAGTTGGGCATGGTAGGTGGTGCCTATAGTCCCAGCTACTGGGAGGCTGAGAATCACTTGAGCCCAAGAGTTTGAGGTTGCTGTGAGCTATGATGTTAGAGTACTCTACTGAGAGGGACAAAGTGAGACTGTCTCAAAAAAAGGGGGGGAGGTGGCGCCTGTGGCTCGGTGAGTAGGGTGCTGACCTCATATACTGAGGGTGGTAGGTTCAAGCCCAGCCCCGGCCAAACTGCAACAAAAAAATAGCTGGGCGTTGTGGCGAATTCCTGTAGTCCTA
This sequence comes from Galago senegalensis, assembly GCA_963575145.1. Taxonomy (NCBI): domain Eukaryota; kingdom Metazoa; phylum Chordata; class Mammalia; order Primates; family Galagidae; genus Galago; species Galago senegalensis. Next base: position 37,859 of record CAUYTI010163145.1, read on the forward strand.
GCTACTCCGGAGGCTGAGGCAAGAGAATCACCTAAGCCCAGGAGTTGGAGGTTGCTGTGAGCTGTGTTCAGCCACAGCACTCTACCAAGGACAATAAAGTGAAACTCTGTTTCTACCAAAAAAAAAAAAAAAACAACAACAACAATAACCATCAGTCTCCCTGGGGCTATGAGCCTTTGGCCTGCCACATCCTCTCCTTTGAACTCTTGCCTTGAGGGCCTGAGCTTCCCAGCAGACAAGTCCCAGGGGCTGTGGAGGGGCTGGGGTAGTGGGCTCCTGTCAGTTCAGACACTCCTCACCTGCTGACATGCATTCCCAGGAACTCTGGGATCTCATCTGTGGGATTTGGCCTTGTAGGCCGCACAGGGAAGCTGGGTGGACATCCCATCTGGGAGAGCCTCTACACCTCCAGCCCCTCCTGGGCCTGCCCCCACCTCCCCACACTCCTCCAGCTCAGAGGGCCCCAAACAAGCTTGCCCCCAGCCCCTCCACCCCTCCACACAATACTGGCTTCTCCCCCAGGAACAACCCAGAATCTTCCTTTCCTTGCTTCCCCACACAGTCACCACGTCCAGTAGCTTCTCCCAGCAAAGTGCCCCAAATGGCATCTGTCACCAAGCTTTGGGCTTCTCATAGGCAGGTCCAGGTTGGTTGGGATCAGAGAGGGTCAACTTCAGGAGAACAGGTCACACCTTGGCAGCAGTGATGATGGGAGGTGCTGACCCTCTGGTAGGCTCTGAGACACGATGGGGATCTTGAAAGACCACTTTTTTCTTTTCTGAAACAGGACACAACTCATCCTTGGCCTGAAATCCCTGGAAGCAGAGTGATCACAACACTCCTGACTATCTGTTCAAGTGACACCGCCTCCTAGAAGCGTCCCTGGTTTCCTGCTGGGAGGTGAGAGCGTTCAGGGCACTTTTCCAGGTCACACGCTAAGGCCCAAGAGTTTGGGGACTGAGGGCAGGTCTTCTCTCTGCGGGGTGCCCCCGACATTCTCATCCGCCCCGGGCTGGCTCTAGGGAGTACCCCGCCCGGCGAGGCCAGGGTTCTCTCGCAGCACCCGCAACGGCCACACGGGGGCAGCAGGTGCGCGCCGTCGCGTCCGGAGTCCTTGCTCCCGAGAGCTGGAGGTCGGGCCTCCCGGGGCTGCGCTGGAAGCCCAGGCAGGCCGCCTCACCCTAGGAACCTTAGTTTCTGCATCTGTCAAATGGACTAGGCTGTCTGCAAGGGCCTTTTTGACCCTGGAACTCTGACCGTGAGCGAGTTTCAGTAATAAATGAAGGGGGGCTTTTGTGCCCAGTGTTCCAGCTCACAAAGTAGGAAGTCCCGCCTTGGTTTCTTTTTCTTTTCTTTTCTTTTCTTTCTTTCTTTCTTTCTTTTCTTTCTTTCTTTTTTTTTTTTTTTTGAGACAGAGTCTCAAGCTGTCGCCCTGGGTAGAGTGCTCACAGCAACCTCAAACTCTTGGGTTTAAGCGATCCTCTTGCCTCAGCCTCCCAAGTAGCTGGGATTATAGGCGCCCTCCACAAGCTGGCTGTTTTTTGGTTATAGTTGTCGTTGTTTGGTGGGCCTGGGCTGGATTCAAACTGCCAGGCTCGTGTATGTGGCTGGCACCTTAGCAGCTTGAGCTACAGGCACTCAGCGCCTGCCTTGGTTTCATAAAAGTTTTTCATACCCAGATGGAGACAAGGAGCTGGAGAGGGAAGTGAGTCCCCTGATGTCATCCTGACTCCAAGCCTAGCTCTGGGCTGGTAGAAATCTGCAACTACAGATGAGGAAACTGAGGTCCAAAATGGGAAGCATTTGCCCACTCCCTCACACTGAGAATAGGGCAGGGCTGAGCTCTGATGCTCCAGTGCCTGGAACTGACTTTGGGCTCTAACTTTGCTGTTTCAGTGTCTCCCTCCAGGTCTAAGGACTGAGCAGTCCCCACCCCTTACCTTTATTGCTTAGCTAATGGAGCAAGAACTGACAGTCCATGCTGGTTTTAGACCTCTTTGCACAGAAGGGAGGAGGCACCAGGGGCCCTGGACTCAGGGAATAGCACCCCTTCCACACCTCCCAGTGGTCTGCTACAGCCTGGCCCTGGCCTTCTGCACCTGCCCCTTCTTTTTTTTTTTTTTTTTGAGACAGAGCCTCAAGCTATCCCCCTGGGTAGAGTGCTATGGCATCACAGCTCACAGCAACCTCCAACTCCTGGGCTCAAGCGAGTCTCTTGCCTCCGCCTCCCAAGTAGCTGGGACCACAGGC
>CAUYTI010163148.1:0-10004 GCA_963575145.1 Galago senegalensis
AGCAACCTCCAACTCCTGGGCTCAAGTCTCCTGCCTCAGCCTCACAAGTAGCTGGGACCACAGGGGCCCACCACAACGCCCAGCTATTTTTTTTTTTTTTGGTTGCAGCTGTCATTGTTGTTTTGGCGGGCCTGGGCTGGATTCGAACCCGCCACCTTAGGTGTATGTGGCTGGCGCCTTACCCATTTAAGCCACAGGCGCCGAGCCTCAATGCATTCTTTATACATTTTTACTCAACATTATAAAACTTTAAGAGGCTTTGGGAGAGAAACATTCGATACAATGTTAAAAACAAAAACCAAAAGAACTGAACATTTGATGTGATCTGAGCAGTACGCATATTCTCCCTGTGGACATAGTGTTTTTTCAAAATCCTTTTAAAATTGCATTTCTCTTCTATTTGAGCAGTACGCATATTCTCCCTGTGGACATAGTGTTTTTTCAAAATCCCTTTAAGACTGCATTTCTCTTCCATTTTAAACAACTGTTAAAGTCATTGGTGGCTCAACTGATAATGGTTAACATCTACAAAGTGCTATGTCCTCAATTATAGGCAGTATACTCTCTAATCCCTACAGTAACAGGAGGAGGCAGCACCCATTTTATAGATGCAGGACCAGCCACAGAAGGCACAGAGAGAGAGAAAGCTGGATTTAAAACTGAACAGTCTGGTTCCATTTCCCAAACAATTCTTTCTGGGGATTGTGAAGACAACTACTCCTTTATTGCTTGCCATATTAGGTTAGTGATTTGTGGTACCCAATATCATGTGTGAAGGTCACGATGCAGTTTATTGAAACAGAACATGGTATACAAATTAATTTTTTAATTGCAGTATTTTCACAAGAATGTGGAATCAGTTTCTGTTCTTGTTCAAATGATTTTTTAACCCATCAAATCTCATCTTGTTGATTCTACCCTGTTGCAGTAACTTTGGCTCTCAATTTTGTCACTCACTTTAATACTTATCTGAGTGCCTCCTGCCATCTATAAATTCTGAAAACTATGTCTACTTTGTTTTAAAGCTATTTTTAAAAAACACACTCAGCCAGGCAGAGCCTATGGACAGTGTCATCATCCTTCAGACAAGGAGTAGTTTGCTAATCCCCTCAGAGAAAGGGGGTTTAAAACCCTGTGCAGTACCTCTGCTGCTGTCAGCTCAGCCAAGATTGGAAGCTAAGTTTGGGAAAAACAGCAAAATACGCCCTTTCCACGATTTCCAGTTGTCAGATCTCATGTCATGCCCAGGGGGTGGTCCCCTGAGCAGAACCAAATTAATTTTGGATAAAATGTAATGGGTATTTTAAAAGCGATAGGTTTACAGGCATATTGATGAATCCAGACTCTGCCACTAATATACTTACTTAGAAGTTACAACGTAAGAAAAAAAAAAAGACTGCCTAACACAAGGCTAGTCTCTACTCACAACCAAAACTGTGATTATTTTGCAAATAAACAGTTTAGTCAAGTTCACAGACTTATGGACCAGTTATTTAAATGCTTTGTACCATCAGCACAGTTAGTGGGGAAAAGTGTGCCATTACTGAGAAGGGCAAAAAGACAAAAAAACTTCACAACAGTCCCAGCATCCAGGCGGGCCCTAAGCGTTGCCATCTCGCGGGGCAGGGCACAGAAGGCTAGTTCAAACACGGCCTCCTCCTCCACCGTCTCCCATCAAGAGGGCAAACATCGCCCCTCAGGGCACTGAGCGTTTCCCAGTCATTAACTTTCGCCGGTTTTAATCACTGCACAACCGAGGTCAGCGCTCAGAAAGCCAAGATGGGTCTGCTCAGGATCCAGCCCTGCAACCATCGTCTTCAGACCCCTCAGTCCTGTCACCCAGGGGACTTAACAACAGATTCACAGCCCCATCTTCTGCCACCAAGCTCGGTCTGGAAGTAAGGCCCAAGCGGCCACGTCTAGCGGGCGTCCCGCCAAGTTAGAGCCGCAGCGGCGCCGGGTCCGCGACCACCGCGCGGAGAGGCCGGAGAACAAAACCCTAATATTCATCGCAGAGTCACAGGGAGACCTTGGCTTCTTGGTTTCAAACACTGGAATGGCCAAGTGAATAATTTATTCAATCTCCAGGGCAAATTAAAAAAAAAGCCGAGCCCGGAACGCGCGCCTCGCTGGGACCCCGGCTGTCCCCGAGGGACCCCGCGCCCACGCGGCGGAGCCTCCCACCGCCACGCAGACGCGCGGCAAGACCCGCGGCCCGGCCCTTCCTACGTAGCGAAAATGGCGGAGCGCCTCTCGGAGCCCCGCGAGTGACCGGGCGGCCGGCGGGGCGGCCGGACTGGGCCCCCTCACCAGGCCGGAGCAGGCCCCGTGCAGCCCGAGCCGCCGGCTGCCTCCCAGCGGGCGACGCCTCAGCCACCGCGGGCCTCAGGCCGGCGCGAACCCGCCCTCTCCTTCCTCTCGCCGGCCGGGTGGAGACGCCGCTTACCGGCAGCCGGGCGCGGCGAGCCCTCGGGCTCCGGCAGGTCCCCGAACAGGTCCATGGCGGAGGCCAGATGGCAGCGGCGGTGGACGCGCAGCCTGCGAGCAGCGGCCGGGCTCCACACCCGGGCGGCGGCGGCGGCGGGCGGAGGCGGGGCGGTAGGTGCCGTCAGTCACCCGGAGGGCGGGCTCGAAAAAGCCACCAATCCGCGCGCGGCGTGGGCCGGCCGCCCCAGGGTGCTGCGCGCGGGCGGGGGCGGGGCAGAGTAGTGCGCACGCGCGCAAGCTTTCCGCATCCGGGCCGCGAGCTGTAGGTGGGCAGGTGGCGCTGTCCGGCCTCCGCGGTGCTTCCCGCGTTGGCGAAAGGTTGAGACACTTCTGCTTTCCCTTGGCGGGCACGTCCGATTTCTGTCCAGTGTTGTCGAGTTATTAGCCAAGAAGTCCTGTCCAGTGAGAAATGTCTGAGTTGAAGGGCAACCCCTGATGTCTCCGAAGGCTTCACAGAGCTTTTGGCATTTTCTCAAGTCTGTCCATCATCACCACAGCAAGTATCGATTCTTGGCCCATTTTAGAGATGGAGAAACCGAGGCTTGGATGGAGCGGCCCTGTGCACTAGGACGGAAACCTCCAAAGATGCAAGAGAGCGAGGAGGTGTTTCTCGACCAGTCTGCACCAGCCGGTCCCACGGGGGCAGCGGGAAGAGAGGAACTTGCCTATGACGCTCCTGCCCATTCTTGAGAAACAGACACTGACATGGGGGGCTGGCCCACCGCTACAGCCAGGACTTGGAGTTGGCCAGCACACACAGCTAGGCTTAGTGTTCTCTTGTTGGACATAATTTCATAAAACATCAACATCAGTCTGTGATACATAGATCAAGAAATGACCACCCTCTGTAACCATGTCTGAACACAAACTATACGAACATTGTCCATGCCACAGAAATGACCAAATATGACCCACCTCCACTACTGAGAGTGATGGCTGCTTCTTTACCAATTACAAGTTTACCCTTTTCTCGTCTACTTGCCTTCTAGATAAGCTATGTCAAGATATCCAGTCACGGAGTTACCTCCTCTTCCTGACACTGTCCAATCCAGAGCAAAGCCCCATTTCCATTAATGTTACCCCAAAGTAACTAATACAGACTCAAGTCTTACAAGCCCTTTCCAACAATCCTTTGCCCCAGTTTCCCATGTTACAGTAGTCTCCCTTGATGTAGTGAGTCAATAAACCCAATTTGTTCACCTCCAGATGTGGTTCTGGTGCTGACCAGCTGAAGGATATTGGCAGGTCCACCAAACATCCATGCCTCTCTTCCACTTGGCTGCTCACTCACCACTGTTTGACACTTCCACTGCTGTCTCCTCCCTTACAACAGAAGTACTTGGAAGTAACTACACTCACCATTCCCAGTCCCTCACCTCTCACCCACTTCTCAGTACACCCCAACCTAGCTTCACACCATGACTCCTCCAAAACAGGTCTTGCCAAGCTCACCAGTGAGTTCCTACTCTTGCTAAAGGGAACCAGCCTTCTTAGTAATCATCTCACATGATTCCCAGAAATATTGACTACTGCCTCTCTTTCCATTTGGTTTGTGGGACACATGACTTTCTTGTCTTTACTCCTGTTCTCTGGCTGATCCGGCTCTGTCCCCTTTTCAGGCTCTTCTGCCCAGCTATTGATAGTTTTTAGGAATAGCTCCTGAATCTTCTCTGTATTCCATACTCCCTGTCTTCTTTTCTTTCTTTTTTTTTTTCTTGAGACAGAGTCTGACTATGTCACTCTCAATAGAGTGCTTGTAACATCACAGCTCACAGCAATTCTCTTGCCTCAGCCTCCTAAGTAGCTGGGGCTACTAGCGCCCACCACAATGCCCGGCTAAATACTTCCTTTCTTGGTGATATCCACATTTGGTTTGAATCACCACCTGTCACACCTATGGTGTGTTCATTTACATTTCCTACCATCTCAGATCTACTTATTCAAATAAGTAACCATGTGGTATCTCTTGGGTGCCTCAAAAGTACCCGAAATTCAGCATGTCCCCAAACAAATGAATTTTCTCTCCTCTCTACCCTATCCCTTTCAATCTGCTCCCCTTCCAGGTTTGACACCTCCCTCTCTTCCTCTTCCAGACCCCTCTAGGGCAGACAGACTCTAAAGAGCCCCAGTATACCCGTCTCCTAGTATTCAATGCTTGTGTGGTCCCCTTCAAGTGTGGGCAGGACCTGTGGTTTTGCTCTGGCCCAAAGAATCCAGCAAAAGAGACAGGATGCATGTGATGATGTATAAATGATTCTTCAACACAGGTGTGTTACACCTATCCTGCCAGCAGACTGCCCCTAATGGGTTTTGAAGAAGCAACTTGCCATGTTGTGGGCTGCAATATGGAGAGAACCATGTGGCAAGGACCTGAGAGTTGCTCCCAGCTGATAGCAAGAAATGCAAACTGACTGGATCACACCTGTAATCCTGACCCTCTGGGAGGCTGGGGTGGGAAGGATCATTTGAGACCAGGAGTTTGAGATCAGGCTAGATAACATGGCAAGGCCCTGTCTCTACAAAAAATGAAAAAAAAAAATTCGTTGGTTGTGGTGATGCATGCTTGAAGTACTAGCTACACAGGAGGTCCTGGAGGCAGGAGGATCATAGGAGCCAAGGAGTCTGATGCTATGATTATGTCCCTGCACTCCAACCTAGGGCAACAAAGTAGAACCCTGTCTCAGAAAGAAATGAAGGGAAGGGGAAAGAGGGAGAAGGGAAGGGAGGAGAAAAAGAAACTGGACTTTGATCCACTTCAATCCAGGAGCTCACTAGGAACAGAATTCTGCCAACAACGTAAGTCTGGAAATTCTGCCAACAATGTAAGTCTGGAAATGGATCCTTCCCAGATGAGACCCCATTGTGGCCAACACCTGGACTGCAGCTTGCAGATGACTTAGGGGTGCTGGGACTCCTGACCCATGGAGAGTGGGGGCTAATGGATGAGCGAAGTTTCAGAGCACACTTCTTTGTGATAAAATAAGAATTATTTTAATAGAATGCAAATCTAACAAATGACAAGATTTTAGGGAACATATTTCAAGTGATGGACAATGATTTTCTGAGGACTTTTTTCTTTAATGCTCTTATGGCAAAGGAACTCCTTGTGACTAGCTCATTTATTTCAAGAATGTCTTTATTTTCCATGCATAGTTTTCTGTAGTAATACAATACAATTTTAAGGTTTTAAAAGTTGAAAAAAAATCAAACAGAATTTTTTTTTTGAGACAGAGTTTCATGCTGTCACCCTGGGTAGAGTGCCATGGCATCACAGCTCACAGCAACCTCAGACTCTTGGGCTTAAGCGATTCTTCTGCCTCAGCCTCCCAAGTAGCTGGGACTATGGGTGCCTCCCATGATGCCCGGCTATTTTGTTGTGGTGGTTGTCGTTGTTGTTTAGCTGGCCCAGGCCAGGTTTGAACCTGCCAGGCTCAGTGTGTGTGGCCAGCGCCATAACCACCATGCTACAAGCGCTGAGCCAGAATTTTTTTATTGCTTTGATTTTTAAAGACAGAGTCTCACTTTATTGCCCAGGCTGGAAAACAGTGGCATGACACAACTTCCAACTCCTGGGCTCAATTGATCCTCCCACCTCAGCTATCTGACATGCCTATACCAGTATAATTAGCTATTTTTTTTTTTTTGAGACAGTATCATTCTGTCATCTGCCCTAGAGTGCACTGTCATCATTATAGCTCAATGCAATCTCAAACTACTGGGTTCAAGCCATCCTCCTGCTTCAGCCAACCAAGCAGGTGGGACCACAGGTGAACAACACTATACCAAGCTAGCTTCCTTTTTTGTAGAGATGGAGGTCTCCATCTTGCCCAGGTTGGTCTCCAACTCCTGGCCTCAAGGGATCTTCCACCCTGGCCTCCCAAAGTACTGGGATTACAGTCATGAGAGCTACTATGCCTACCTAAACAGAATTTTTGACCAGGAAACATGCTTCATTGTGATACCTTTCTAAAATGGAAGTGTCCTTTAAAAAATACTGGTACTTAGGCCAGGTGCAGTGGCTCACGTCTGTAATCCTAGCACTTTGGGAGGCTGAGGCAGGAGCACTGCTGGAGGCTAAAAGTTCCAGACCAGCCTGGGAAACAAAGTGAGACCCTGTCTCTATAAAAAATTATAAAAATGAGCCAGGTGTATGGGCGGCCCTTGTGGCTCAAAGGAGTAGGGCGCCCGCCCCATATGCCAAAGGTGGCAGGTTCAAACTCAGCCCCGGCCAAAAACTGCAGGAAAAAAAAAAAGAATAAATAAAAATTAGCCAGGTGTGGTGATACACTCCTATAGTCCCAGATACTCAGGGGGATTACCTGAGCCCAGGAGTTTGAGGTTCCAGTGAACTGTGATGATGTCACTACACCGCAGCTTGGGCAACACAGCCGGATCCTGTCTTAGAAAGAAAGGAAAGAGAAAGAGAGACAGAGGGTTGTAATGGCTTTGTTGAAATGAATGAAAAAACTGAAAGGTCTAGCTTATGAAATTAGAGGTTGGAAAAAGATACTAACATAAAAAATGTTTGTGGCTGAGGATATGAAAATGGAGCTAATACAGCAGACTATACAGGGTGTATAAGCCATTATTTCCCCTCCTGCAAATGATTATGCTGAATTTATGTCCTTCTCAGTTCATAATCTTAATATGTAAAAATGCTCATGTGATAGCAGACTTTTTTTTGAGACAGGGTCTCACTCTGTCACCCAAGCTAGAGTGCTGTAGCATCACAGCTCACAGCAAGCTCAAACTCTTGGGCTCAAGCAATCCTCTTGCTTCAGTTTTTCATTTTTAGTAGAGATGGGGTCTCACTCTTGCTCAGGTCTCAAACTACTCAGCTTCCTGAGTGTTAGGATTACAGGCATGAGCCACTGCGCCCAGCCACTGAATTTTAAAATAAACTAAAAAGTACAAAAGTTGGAAATTAATCATAAGATGTTTGTGTCAACTATTAAGGGAAAAGTATCTATAAATGGAAAGTAAGGAGATTATATAGGCCTTAACTTTACATTTGAAATGGAGATATAAAAAAATTTAAATGTCTTCACATTATGATTTTCTTCCACTGGAGACCTTATTTTCTTTCTTTTTTTTTCTTTTTTTTGTTCAGTTACCAAATATTATATAGTTTAATTTTTTTAGCTGCTTTTTTTTTTATTGAATGGTAACTATGTACATCAATGCACCTCTGGGGTACAGTGTAGGGTCTTCACACACAATCCGAAACACTTCCATCAAACTGGTGGAGACCTTATTTTCTATAAACACATCTGATTTACACAAAGCAACTACTTATTTGACTCAAATTTTCTGATCATTTAAGTCCTATGGAAACTTCATCTGAAAGAGTTTCAAGCCATATGCAATCAATAGTTTGTAATAAAAAATTTACATTTGTTTGGATCTTCCAAAACTGATTCAATTTTGCTTAGTGCAATCTTACCCAAGTTCGGAAATGGCTTTGAGAAGTCTCTTAGTAATACCAGGCACAGTGGCATATTTTTTAAAATTTTCAATAATTTAAAGTTAATAATTATTTAAGATCATCATCTGATCAAGAGAAGTTCACATGGCAATTTTCTCAAGTGAAAACAAGATATTAAAGAGAGTAGATTTCGAAATAATGATGAGTTTGTTTTTATTAAAGCCAGGTAAGTGAAGTTGTTAATTGGTTTTTATATAAATATATTTAAAGTTAAAATATTTTCAGTTGTAATACACCTACTTTCCAATTTTTTCAATGGTTTTTCACCTACCTTAATGTTCTGGGAAAAAATATATGAAAAAAAATACATTTTCCTTTTATTTCAACCTCTGCAGTTGCTCCCCTCCATGGGAGTGGGACTGGTCGGGAAGGAGTCTGAGGGAACCTTCTGCAGTGAGGTTGGTGGTGCTCAGTACCCTGGGGAGGGATGAGGTACCTATATACATTTGTGAAAATTCAGCATATGTTCGCCTATGATCAGGGCATTTCTTTTATTTATTTATTTATTTTTGAGACAGAGCCTCAAGCTATCCCCTGGGTAGAGTGCTGTGGGATTGTTGCAACAGCTCACAACAATCTCCAACTCCTGGGCTCAAGCCAGTCTACTGCCTCAGCCTCCCAAGTAGCTGGGACCACAGGCGCCCGCCACAATGCCCGGCTGTTTTGTTTTGGTTGCAGCCATCATTGTTGTTTTGGTGGGCCCGGGCTGGATTCGAACCTGCCACCTTAGGTGTATGTGGCTGGCACCTTAGCCACTTGAGCCACAGGCGCCGAGCCAAGCAGGGCATTTCATTGTAAGTTTTACATCTGATGAAAATTACAGCTGTGAATAATGAGCTCTAGTTAACACTGTGCAGGCTGAAGTCATGAGGGGAAGGCAGACTGACATCTCTACTCTGAAATGCATCCAGAGCAAAGTGGATTAACAAGGGTTGGTTAGAGGTGATAAAGCAGGAGTGGTGTGGTCAGGTGGTGGGTATACAGTTGTGCTGTGTAAGTCCATTCCACTTTCCAATATACTTGCAGATGTCCAGGCTAAAGTGTTGGCAGGAGGAAAGAAAGTGGTTCTAGTCCTCCAGCCCTTGGCTCCAAATGCTGGTCCATCTGAGAGTGGGCCAGCCCAGCAAGAGTTCCCTCTAACTTCACAGCCTCTCCAGGAGGAATAAAGAGGGTGCATCTGGTTAAATCTAACATCCCGAGGGAGAAGTGGCTAAGCCTTAGGAAAGATGGATCAAGAGCTGGAGGAAAGAAGGAGCAGAACGTCGTCAGGCAATGAGAGATATGAGGTTTGCTCCCCAAACAGGGTGAGGCCTGGGCCCTTTCTCTCCATCCTCTTGAGTCTCCCCTAGTTTTCCTTCCACTCTGTCAAGCACAAGGCAAGGCAAAGGCTGACAGATTTGCTAGTAAAGAAATATGAGCCCTTTTCAGATTTTATTATTTGCATGGACAACAAAAGAAACAGTAGCAAAAGGGGAGAGCTCCCCATGGACCTAGAGCAGAGTGATGGCTTGAGGCTCTGTCTCAAAAAAAAAAAATAAAATAAAATAAAAAGGTAGTTTAATAAAAGGTGGCTTAACCTACTGGAGCCTCAGTCTCCTCATCTGGGAAATGAAGAACAGTAAAAAAAAAAATAGCCAGGTATTGTGGGGGCACCTATAGTCACAGGTACTTAGGAGGCTGAGGCAAGAGAATCACTTAAGCCCAAGAGTTGGAGGTTGCAGTGAGCTGTGACACCACGGCTTTCTACCAACGATGACATAGTGAGACTCCATCTCAAAAAAAAAAGGCTTTTTTTTGTAAAGAGCAAGCAGAAGGTGAGGGAATGAATGATAACGAAAACTATTTTCTTTTTTGAGACAGAGCCTCAAGCTGTCCCCCTGGGTAGAGTGCTGTGGCATTACAGCTCACAGCAACCTCCAACTCCTGGGCTCAAGCGAGTCTCCTGCCTCAGCCTCCCAAGTAGCTGGGACCACCGGTGCCTGCAACAATGCCCGGCTATTTTTTGGTTGCAACTATCATTGTTGTTTGGCGG
>CAUYTI010163157.1:0-16201 GCA_963575145.1 Galago senegalensis
CGCCTGTGGTCCCAGCTACTTGGGAGGTGGAGGCAAGAGACTCGCTTGAGCCCAGGAGTTGGAGGTTGCTGTGAGCTGTAATGCCACGGCACTCTACCCAGGGGGACGGCTTGAGGCTCTGTCTCAAAAAAAAAAAAAAGACTAAACAAATGAATATACACAAAGTTCTTATATCAGACCCTGGCACATAGTAAATGCTCAATAAATATCAGCTACTATTATTACTACAAAAATAGAATAAACAGTGATACCAACACCACATCCTCTAGGTATTAAAAAATTAAAAAGACAGTGGTAGCAATACATTAAATTGGCACCTTTATGAAGTATTTTCTTTTAAGGACGCTCTCCCCTTCAGTAAATTAATAATTAAAAAATATACTGACCTGGAGAATTTCTCTTTTATAATAATCCAACACTTTTTGTTTGAGTCCACTATTGCACACGGACTGGAGACAAACTAGTCTTAACACCTTGATCAACGGGTGCTTTTGGGCAATACAATCCTCAATGTAATTGTTGACCTAGAAATAAAATTGTATATACATACACTAAGTGTATGGTTTGGCTACTTAAAATAACTTGATGTTTACCATTTTTTAAAGTTAAATAAAGATGACACGTGAGAAAGGGTTATTTTCACATTCCCTAACTCTTCCTTGAAATAGTACCCCCAGCCCTGCATGCCACATAAACACACCAGCAACCAGGCTACATCACCGGAGCACAAGGGCAGTGAGGACACAACTGGCCAATCCAAATGCCTGTCTTGACACATCTGTGTCTATGGAGAATTTTCTGAAAGGCTGCCAAATGTTTGGGGCTTCTGGGGCTTGTGTAACCTTATCTATTTCAATAATAATGGTAATTTATCAAACAGAAAGTAACAAGATTTTTTTGTAAGTTATGAATTTTCGTGAATAACCTTACTACTAGAGCTTAAAAAGGAAATATATAAGAAATTTTCTCCAAAAAAGTGAATATCTTATGTCTTACAGTCCTTCAAGATCTTTGATGTCAGATGAAGAATCTCATCTCCCCATGTGCTACAGAAAGTGCCTTGCATAAGTAATGTGAAATATCTGTTACTTGATGAAATCAGTATTTTTCACATTTTGCATACGTTCTCAAAAATATTTAGGAAAGGCATGGGAATCAAAGCAATTGCTTTCTTGGCTATTATCTTATGTTTGATAAACTTCAACTCTTTGTTAGAGTTATTTTTACCCACATACCTTATCAGTGTCTATTCCAGACATAAACTCTTGTTCCACTGTCAATTTGTCAAAGAAGTCTTCAGAAGCTAAAATGTAATGGACAAATTTAAAACTTAGAAATTAAATGTATTTGAATGGTGTGCTTTTATCCACAGAGCATGATTCAGAAATAAGACATGCAGAAAAGTTCTGGATAAAGTTTCAGCTAAAAAAAGGAAAAATTAAAATGAAAAAGAGAAAAAACAACAGAAACAAGACAAGCAAAAAAGCAAGCAAGCGACAGTTCAAATCACCACCTGAAGAGAATTTTCTACAAAACATGGAAAATCTTAGAACTTTATTCTCCTAACATTACATTTAGTCAACTACTGCACTCATTTATATCCTTAGGATTTAAATACAGACCCCAGAATTTTGCAGAATGAGCCTCAGTATCATTGAAAACTAATTTCCTAAGAACACCTTACTTTCATCATCAGATTACAACCAAGTTTCAATTGATTTCCACTTCCATAAACATAAAGAAACAAAGGACTGATTTTTCCAATGCTATGTTATATTTACAGCTTGAAGTTTACTTCATACATAAAGTACAGCACCGAATAATCTCCTACTCAGCTTTTACAGCCCTGTGTGTTAACAATGAAGGAACTTGTGTTTGGTTTAACAGATATCTTCTGAGCTCCTCCAAAATATTCAACATATGTTCTCTGTACCAAGTCTACAGAAAATTTTCCAGGGGAAAACAAACAAGAAAACAGAAATGTCACTTGCTCCAAGTATAGTTTCTTCAAAAAGGAAAAAACACTGCACTAAAAAAATTAACTACTTCATGTTACAATGGTAAACTTAATTTTTTTCCGCTTATCCTTATTCCAAATATTTTGTCATATGACTAATGGGAAAAACTGTTAACACAAATGGAATATTCTTAACTGTTAAAGTGTGTACATTTACTTAACGTCAAGAATAATACGTGGCATTAAAATAGACGCGACTCTCCCAAGGAGGCCTAAGGGTGCTGATGACACAGTGGTGTTGGAGATTGTGTGTCAAGGTCACCCCATGTGGAAAAAAATCATTCCAAAGGATACTCACTAGTGACATCTTTGATTAACTCTGCAATCGAGGTGTGGTTTGCAAGGGAGCCCCTGGCTGCCTGCATGTGTGGCAACTGGGAAACAAACTGCTTGATCTCCCCAACTGTTTTCGCATTGTGCCGCTCCTGATGGGACAAGAGAGGGGCATGTCAGCAGGGACGATACTTTATTCTTAGGCATTCTGCTTTGTATGTCCAGAGTATGTTTGATGTATTAACGAGAAGGAAAGAATGGAGTACAAATAAATCATGATAAACAGAGTTCCAACATTCTGTAGAAAAACAGAAAAAGGAAATATATTACTAAAGGTAACGTCCCTGGTAACTGTTTCCTGAGTGAGCACCTCTGCAGAGAGCAAATGCCTCAGAGCTGATCTTCCCATGTACCAGCTCACACTGTGTCAGTATTTTGTGAACATGTATTAGTGGCAGACAGTATTAGGTAAGTCGTACCCATTCCTGAATAAAATACTAAGACAAAAAATTATGCTCAGAAGGGAACATAAACACTAGAGTTTCCTGTGTAACAGAAAAAAATCCATTCTTTTTTTTTTTAGACAGAGCCTCAAGCTGTCGCCCTGGGTTGAGTGCTGTGGCGTCACAGCTCATAGCAACCTCCAACTCCTGGGCTCAAGCGAGTCTCCTGCCTCAGCCTCCCAAGTAGCTGGGACTATAGGCACCCGCCATAACACCCAGCTATTTTCTGGTTGCAGCTGTCATTGTTGTTTGGTGGGCCTGGGCTGGATTCGAACCCACCACCTTAGGTGTATGTGGCTGGCGCCTTAGCCACTTGAGCCACAGGCGCCAAGCCAAAAAATCCGTTCTTGCTGCTGAACCTGTCTTGAGTACAGTGAACCTAGCTTAGTGATGAGAATATGTTTTGGTAAAATTTAATAATTTATGCCAAAAGTAACTTAGAAATATGAAAATCAATTAATGAATATAATTCCTAAGAAGGACAAAATCTGGAATCATATGCTCAGTGAAAAATTAGTCTTCTAATAACAAACTATACAAATGACTCCTGAAAGTATAGTCTTAGAAAAAAATTGGTCTTCTAAAACTTTTCCAATTTATGTTTCCAAAGTCTAAACATTCTGAGTTTATCACTTTACTGAATTCCCATGATTCAGAAGGAGCTTACCCCAGAATAAACCAGTGAATGGGCAAAAGGCGGCAGGCAGGTGATAATGAAACCAGCAATCTAAAAGCTCTGGGCTGGCTGGGGATTTCAATCTCATTATCACTCACCAGACATGCAGGGAGCCCCTGTCATACACATTTTGGTTGAACTTGGGAGTTTTCATTAGGACCTGTAAGTTCTATTATAGAGATTCTTTTATTTATTGTATAGCTGGCTTCCTCATAAGTGAGGTAGAAAACAATTTAAAAGAAGATAAAGCAAATGCTTATGATGTAAGTTTGCTATTGTAAACACTTGTGCCCCATACTAACCCCCTCTCATCCACAGAAAAGGAGAAAAATTTTATATCCATTTTTTCTTTTTTGAGACACTGTTTCATTCTGTTACCCTGGTTAGATTTGCAGTGGTGTCATCATAGCTTACCATAACCTCAAATTCCTGTGCTGAAGCAATCCTCCTGCCTCAGCCTCTCTAATAACTGGGATAATAGGTGTGTATCATTATACCTAATTTTTTTATTTGTTTATTGTTTTTTGAGACAGTCTCACTCTGTCTAAGTAGAGTGCCAAGGAGTCATCACAGCTCACAGCAACCTCAAACTCTTCCGTTCAAGAGATCCTCTTGGCTCATTCCTCTGAGTAGCTGGGACTACAGGCACTTGCCACAAAGCCCAGCTGATTTTGCCTATTTTTAGTAAAGATGGGATCTCACTCTTGCTTAGGTTGGTCTCAAACTCCTAAGCTCAGGCAATCCACCTTCCTCAGCCTCCCACAGTGCTTGGAATAGAGGCATAAGCCTCCTTACTCAGCCTATACATCACCTTTTGTCATGCTAGTGTTGCAGAATGAGAATCAAAACTTGCCTCACCTCAAATGCTGCAGAGATGATCTTTGCTTTCTTGCTAAGCACGGAGCCCACTGCATTGAAGTTCTTATCTCGGATCTCAGCATAGAGCTCCTCTGCAGAATTCAGCTGAAGCTTCTTTGCTTCAGTGGGGAGGTCCTTACCACCATCACCCTGTTTCTTAGGTGCAAATTTCTCTGGAGGTAATTTCACATAACCTGAACAATGATGGAAGAGAATAAGCACTTGTGTGCAATTATTGGAAGAAGCAATCAAGTGCCCAGGCCCAACAGAGAATTTCAAACTCAGGAAAGAATGTAAGATGGCAAACAGCAGATACCTCTGAGCTTCTCGTTGTTCATGACCACAGCAGAGGGAGTAGTGACTCTTTAATATTGATATTATGGTTCTAACTTTCTTTGGGGCAATAGCCAATTTCTAAATTTAGTTAGGGATTAGGTCACTTTTCTACCCAAAGAAGTTACAGGGATATTTTTATTATCTTTTAGTGTTTTTCAAACTGTAGGTCATGTCACACTAGTGGATCATGAAACCCAGCCAGTAGGTTGCAAGCAGCATCCTTTTTTTTTTTTTTTTTTGAGACAGAGCCTCAAGCTATCCCCCTGGGTAGAGTGCTGTGGCATCACAGCTCACAGCAACCTCCAACTCCTGGGTTCAAGCGAGTCTCCTGCCTCAGCCTCCCAAGTAGCTGGGACCACAGGCGCCCGCCACAACAGCCAGCTATTTTTTGGGTTGCAGTTGTCATTGTTGTTGTTTTTTGCAGGCCCGGGCTGGATTCAAACCCGCCACCTTAGGTATATGTGGCTGGTGCCTTAGCCACTTGAGCCACAGGCACCGAGCCTGTAAGCAGCATCTTAAAGGCAAAGCAAAACAATATAACAACAGTAACATAAACTGCATAGAATAAAAAATACCAGAGTATATCTGCATCATATCAAGGAAGGGACGGTGATGTTTTTGAATAAAACTTTTGTTTCCATTTCACATGTACATACATATATGTGTGTATACACTAAGTCATGATATTAAATACATTTCTTTCTGTGGGTTGCAATCCAAAGTAGTCTGAAAGCCACTCTAGAACAAAGATCAGAAACTATAGCCTGAGGGCCAAATTCTGTCCACTTCTTGTTTCTGTAAATAAAATTTTATTGGCAGATAGCCATACTCATTCTTTTCACATTTTCCATGGCTTCTTTTCACATTCCAATGGCAGAGGTAAGAAGACTCCACTGTATAATCTGCACTATATAAACAAACAGCAAAAGCCTAAAATATTTACTATCTGTGTCTGTACAGAAAAGGTGTCTACCCTGATCTAGGGGAAGCTTCTGAATTCCTTAGCATGGTATACAGTTCCTCTACAGAGTAGCCTTAATCTAATTCTTCCACCTCAGCTCCTGCCAAACCAATTCAGTCTGTTTCCCTAAAACACACATGCTCTGGTGAACTACTTGTAACTCTTTGGTAAAGCTGTTTGGCCACATATACCAAGCGCCTTATGATGTTAACACCTTTTAGCCCCAAAATTCCTACATCAAAGAATGTAAGGAAAGAAAATAATCTGACTGATGAAAAATTCTTATATAGAGAGATGCTTTTATAATCATAAAAAAATCCCACACCTAGTCTTAGCTACTTGGGAAGCTGAGGTGAGAGAATCACTTGAACCCAGGAGTTCAAGGTTGTAGTGAGTTATGATCACACCACTGTATTCCAGCCTGGGGTGACAGAGTGAGATCCTGATTTAAAAAAAAAAAAGAATTGGATCTTTAATTTAATAATGGAGGCCAGGTGAGGTGGCTCATACCTGTAATCTCAGCATTCTGGGAGGCTGAGGCAGATGTATTGCTTGAGCTCAGAAATTTGAGACCAGACTGAGCAAGAGTGAGACTCTGTCTCTAAAACTAGCCAGGCATTTTGGCGGGTGCCTGTACCCCCAGCTACTCGAGTTGCTGTGAGCTACGATGCCATGGCACTCTACCAAGGGTGACAAAGTGAGATTCTGTCTCAAAAAAGAAAAAAAATTCAAATAATGCTTAAAGTATGTAAAATAAAAGTGGCAGCCTCCACAGAAAGAATTTTTTTTTTTTGAGACAGAGTTTTACTCTGTCACTCAGGCTAGAGCACCCTGGCATCAAGCCTCACTCACTGCAACCTCAAATTCCTACGCTCAAGCTATCCTCTTGCCTCAACCTCCAAAGTTAGCTGGGACTATATGCATGTACCACGATTTCCAACTATTTTTTCTATTTTTAGTACAAATGGGGGTCTTGCTCTTGCTCAGGCTGGTCTTACAGGCATGAACCACCACGCCTGGTCAAGGACATTTTTATTATATTACCTATTAGTGAAAACAGATATCACTTTACTTACTGTTCTGAATGCCATAAATCTCATCAATGAGTCCTTCATATGTAAGCTGAGTAGCAAGAGGCGTTAACAAATCCACATTTCGATCAAGCAACAAGAGATTATCAAAAACAGGAAATATTGAATTCTGGCTTCCTGTGAATTCTCTCTTCATCCTGATCATCATGTTGGCCACTTGCTGGAAACAAAACATTGCATCAGGTGTGACCCTCCTGGGAATTAGCAGATTTTTCCATTCCAATAGGCCATTTATTTTTTTATTTTTATTTTTTTTTTTGGAGACAGAGCCTCAAGCTGTCCCCCTGGGTAGAGTGCCGTGGCATTACAGCTCACAGCAACCTCCAATTCCTGGGCTCAAGCGAGTCTCTTGCCTCCACCTCCCAAGTGGCTGGGACCACAGGCGCCCACCACAACACCAGGCTATTTTTTGGTTGCAGCCATCATTGTTGTTTGGCGGGTCTGGGCTGGGGATTCGAACCCGCCACGTTAGGTGTACATGGCTGGCGCCTTAGCCGGGTGAGCTATAGGCGCCGAGCCCCAATAGGCCATTTAAAAGAGCAAAATCCCTGACAAAAAAGATGAAAGTGTGAAAAATGTGACACTAAGTAGACTGTGAAAAGGATACTTGTTTGCAGTTGGAAGAGCCGAAACAAGAACGCAGAGGACAGCCTGTTCAATCTTAGCTGTGGAATGAGCCACGTATAACTGAAACTTTTCACCTCTTTGCAAGTCCACACAAACCCTGTGAGTGCCGTGGGGAGTTACAAATACATTGTAGTAAGCAGGCAAATTCACAAATGCAGGTTTTGTAAATAATGATCAACTGTATTTGTTCATAAAGAGTTCCCCATTCTTCCCCACTCTTTGGGGTATGCTGGAGCCCCCTTCTTCACTATCCCAAAGCAGCAGGTTCTCACCCGAGCACATTCTCCTTTGCCAAAGATCTGAGGGATTGTTCCATACAGAGCCTGCAGGGTCATCAGCCCCTTAGCTGCGTGGTACAGGCTTGTCTGGTCACCTTCCAGGTAGCATTCCTGTGGAGAGAAAGGTGGTTACTGTCGGACTATGATCATCTCCCAGGGGCCTACCAGGTGCCTGCCTCTGTTCCTGAGGCTGGGGTTCAGCATGAAATAATAAAATCATTTCATTTATTTCACACTCTGCTAGGGAAGCTGGGGGACCATGAGGTTAGCAGCCTTGTAGTTGGGCTCAGCGCGGAAGCAACGCTCTGGGCAGAGCCCCAGATTACAAGTACATGCCACTGTGCTCAACTGGTTTTTATTTTTAATTAATTAATCATTAATTTATTTTTTGAGACAGAGTCTCAAGCTGTTGCCCTGTGTACAGTGGCATGGCATCATAGCTCATGGCAACCTCCAACTTGGGCTCAAGAGATCCTCTTGCTTCAGTTTTATTTTTAGTAGAGATGGGATCTCACTTTTGCTCAGACTGGTCTTGAACTCGTGATCTCAAGCAATCTGCCTCCACCTCCCAGAGAGCTAGGATTACAAGTGTGAGCCACCTTGCCCAGACTAGTTTTTTTTTTTTTTTGCAGTTTTTGGCTGGGGCTGGCTTTGAACCCATCACCTCTGGTATATACAGGGCCAGTGCCCTACTCCTTTAAGCCACAGGCACCACCCAACTATTTATTTTTTTGAGACAGAGTCTCACTTGTTGCTCTTGGCAGAGTGCTTACAACAACCTCAAACTCTTGGGCTCAAGTGATCCTCTCATCTTAGCCTCCTGAGTAGCTGAGACCACCACACGTTTGGCTATTTAGAGATGGCGTCTCGCTCTTGCTCAGGCTAGTCTCAAACCTGTGAGCTCAGGAAATCCACCTGCCTTGGCCTCGCAGAGTGCTAGGATTATGAGCAGGCATGAGCCACCACGCCCATCCTCCAACTGGTTTTTAAAATGTTTTTATAGAGGACAGGTGTGGTTGTTTATGCCTGTAATACTAGCATTCTGGGAGGCTGTGGTAGGAGGATGGTTTGAGGCCAGGAGTTGAAGACCAGCCTGACCAAGAGGGAGACTCCCTAACCCTAGAAAAATAGAAAGTAGCCAGGTGCAGTGGTGCATACCTGTAATTCCAGCTACTCTGGAGTCTCTGGTAGGAAATCCCTTTACCCAGGAGTTTGAGGTTATAATAAACTATGATCATGTCACTGTACTCTAACCCAGGCAGTAAGAACAAGACTGTCTCAATTTTTTTTTTAAGAGACAGGTCTCACTGTGTTATCCAGGCCGATCTCCTAGCCTCAGCCTCCCAAAGAGCTGGGTTTAAGTATTTTTCATAGGAAACGTCTACATGACAAAAAAAAAGATTACAAAGCTAAAAGATAACCTACAGACTGGGAGAAGCTATTTTGCAGTTTTCATTTTCTTTCTTTCTTTCTTTTTTTTTTTTTAAAGAGAGGGACTGTCAGGGTCTCACTTTTTCCCTATGTTGTTGTCCAGGATGGAGTGCTGTAGCTATTCTTAAGGGTGATCACAGCTCGCTGGGCTCAACTCCTGGGCTCAAATGATCCTTCTACTTCAGCCTCCTAGGTAGCTGAGAATACAGGCACAAGCCACCACAGCTGGCTATTGCAGTTTTTATAACCTATAATGATTAATTTCTGAAATATATAAAGAATTCCTCAAAAAGAAAAAAAAATGGGCAAAGAATATGAATAAGGAATTTGCTGAAGAGAAAATATTAAACATCAATAGCCCTCAGCTGCACAGCAGTCAAGGAATGCAAATTAAGGAATAACGTGACAGTTTGACACTCATAAATTTGGCAAAAGTTAAAGTCCACTGTTGAGAAAATGCCAAACTTACTTTGAACGCACCCTCTGATTCCATGGATAAGAGATCCCCATCAAATGGAATGAGATCTAAGCTGTATTCCTCCCTGTGAATAAAGGATCCCAAAACACCCAGATCCTTCAACCGTTGTTCACACAGCAAGCTACGTCGTGGCACAAACAAAATGTGGAAATCTCTTACAGGGCCACGTCTGTCTTCACTGCAATGTAAAGAACATCTGTTAGCTTATGAACTTCCTAAGAGACATAAACCATTTTGTTTATTTTTATCCCCACTCCCTGGTGCACAGCAGGCACTAAATAAATGCTAACTAGATAAATACAGAAATACTGACTCTCAGAAACAAACCATCATAGTTGCTTGCTCCCTCTCTTTTTTCTTCCCACTGACAGAAAAGCAGGACTGAGTCACAGCCAGTACTTTGTGGTGTACCTTCTAGCATTCTCTTAAGCCATTTATGGGGCATTAAAGCTCTCAGGTTATTGAAATAAGATATCTGTCTTCAGTAAGCTATCTGTGTCTTACTGAAGACAAAAGCAGTGCAGTCATGCAGAGTCTTATGAGAAAAATGAAGGATCACTCTTCACCCACCTCTACTCTCCTAAACTGGGGGGGGGGGGGAATCTAAAAATAGCTCATATGGCTTTTAAGTTATTAGGTGCTGCATCAAGCAATTGTTGCAGAGTACAGACTTCCTCTATTGACTGGATGCTATATTAAATTGTAATGAGTTCTTTTTTGGCTTATGAAATTCAAGCATACATTCAGTATACTGAAAAATTACCATCAGAGGTTTTATTTTTTTTAAACCAGGTTTTTTTTTACTGATACAGGTTCAAACTTTCAGCTATCCTGAAAAACAAATTATATGATGATCCTCCTCTCAAACTATTTTACAACAACTTCACCAATTTCTCACCCCCTATTTTATATTTTTACATGCCTGTCCCACTTTCCCAAAAGACCACCTTCCAATGCACTGGCAAGAGTGGAGATTTGTAATGAGAAGAGGTGCAGCACATTGAAACCATCATAAAGATCAACCTATTTTACATCAAACATAAGCTCTGAGATACCTGAGTACATTTTCAGCAATTATATCCATCAATTCTAGCCTGGGTCTGACAAAAAAAATAATATTCTTGACATCAGCTGCAGGCAATCGATTTCCTTTAAGTGTGAACATTTTTTCCACTTCATGTTCCTAGGAAAACAATTCACAAAAAGTTAACAAAAAGGCTGAAATTTACCTATCATTTCCAGATCCAGAGATTATAAACATCCCCAATCAAGTACACATTGATACTTCATTACCAAAACTTAAGTACCCCTAAGCCAAATGCATAATGAACAAAGTTTCATGATAAAGTCACTGTTAATTGCATTGGCATTCAAAGAAGTCTCATAGGATGAAATGTCAAAGGTAACAGGTAATGATCATACAACATAAAGTTAGGATCAGTACAGAATTGCCCAGCAAAGGATCATCATACGCAAAATGTTAATCATATACTAGTATCAGTGTTTATAAAGACCAAACAGCTTTGAAAACCACTTACTAAGGAGGAAATGTAAAATCCTATTATCATTTCTCAAGTAAATCCCCTAACAAAACCCAAATAGCTCATTTACCTTCAGTAGCGAATACTGTGCAATCAGGCCAAATGGTCCTGTTAGGTATTCATCCCAAACTATAGCCTATAAAAGGGGAGAAATATTCTCTTACTACATTTAATATCAGGAATTTCAATAATATCAACAGAAAATAGCAGTCATACCAGCAGGAATATTTGTTTCAAATTCTAATGAGTTTACAAAAATTTCCATTAGATCTAAGCACATTTACATACTGCGTCGAAATATAACAGCAGGGGCTCGAAGCCTGTAGCTCAGTGAGTAGGGCGCTGGCCACATACAACTAGGCAGGTGGGTTCAAGCCTGGCCCCGGCCTGCTAAACAACAACTACAACCAAAAATGGTTGTGTGTTGTAGCAGGTGCCTGTAGTCCCAGCTACTCAGGAAGGCTGAGGCAAGAGAATCACTTAGGTCCAAGAGTTTAAGGTTGTTGTGAGCTGTGACGCTATGGAACTTACTCTACCAGGGGTGACAAATTTTATAATAATAACATCAGGGGCAAGTGATGCTACTGATGGTCACAGGAAGATTAATAGTGAGACCACTCAGATCTGTAATCTGAGCACTCTGGGAGGCTGAAGTGGGTGGACTGCTTGAGTTCAGTTCAAGACCCAAGGGAGCAAGAACAGAGACTCCATCTCTACTAAAAATAGAAAAACTTGCCAGGATTAGTGGCAGGTGCCTATAGTCCCAACTACTGGGGAGTCTGAGGTAAGAGGATCACTTGAGCACAGGAGTTTGAAGTTGCTGTGAGCTAGGCTGATGCCAAGGCACTCTAACCTGGGCAACAGAGCAGGCTCTGTCTCAAAATAAATAATTGTAGGTTAACATTCAGTTATAAGAAATAATACAGAGTGTGTATACACTTTGTCCAGCTTCCTCGAGTAATTAAAAAAAGAATTTTAGGCTCGGCATCTGTAGCCCAGCGGCCAGGGCGCCCACCACATACACAGGAGCTGACGGGTTCCAGCCAGGCCTGCCAAACAACGACAGCTACAACAAAAAAACCAGCCAGGCGTTGTGGCAGACGCCTGTAGTCCTAGCTACTTGGGAGGCTGAAGCAAGAGAACTGCTTAAGCCCAAGTGTTTGAGGTTGCTGTGGGCTGTGACGCCACAGTCGTAACGGAGGGCGACAAGTGAAACTCTGTCTTAAAAAAAGATTTTTTTTCAAAACTATACAATATTACAAACAGGATGTCGACACTGATACAATGCATGACCTAATTCAGATTCCAGGATCATTTGCTAATTTTAAACTGGATCCCTACGATTTAACCCTCTTTCTTCTCTCAATGGCTGCTAGCACCCATTCCACCTCTTGGGGTTCTAGTCGAATTCTGGAGGTTCCCCATATCTACTTTTCTCTCCAGTTGGACTGCCATAAAATAACAAGACGACGAGGGGGACGTGACACCACTTAAAATAAATCCTATAAAAATCTTTTGGGAACTGGGTGCTTAAAAAGGTGAAATAATCCTATTTTAGGAAGCCGGATTAAAACCTCTAAAACTAAAATTTCTCCCATAATCTGTATAAGCACAGATAGTTAGGTGTTGGTGCTTCAGATTTTCGAAAGCACGTACGGTCACTACAATAAATAGACACTTAGACCATCCACATTCTTCGGCCTCCCACCGTCCCCTCCCTCCCCAGACCCGGAGGGGACCTGACAGAAACCGGTTCACTAGGGGCTGGGCTAACACAGTGGCTTATTCTGTCGTCAAAGAAACAGACGTGGTGCTACGCCGGCTCAGTGGTACATGCCCAGGCCCTCTCCGCCGTACGAGTCTCGCCTCCGGGGAAGCCCGGAGGAACTCGTACACCGCGAACTCACGCAGGCAGAGCAGGATTAAGCCAGGCCGGATGACGGGAGGCTAGGGTGTAGTCGCCTCCCACCCCTCACCTTGCTTCCAGCACACTTGTCCAGGAACTCGCGCAGCTCGCGACGCACCGCCTCGCGTAGCACGTTCAGATTCACTCGCCCGTAGGACAGGTGCGCCGCCATCTTGCCCCACACGCCCCCTTTCTCTACGACCCCCACAGCGACGGCGCCTTCCTATGAGAGGCTCACGGACGTGTCACGTGCCAATGGATCCACGTGACTCGGGCCGCTAACGCGCCCCAAACCCGGAAATTGGTGCCTGATAGGTTGGGCTGGTGTGGGGTGTCGTCCTAGTGGTGGCTGCTGTCTTCTGCCTCGCGTGTTCTTTACACTCCAAGACCCAAGTCCTTTTTCAGACCCCGAGGAGTCGTTGGAGCTTCAAAACGCAGACTGGATTTCACTCATTTCGTTTAAAAATCGCAACTTCTGTGAATGTCCTTGGCTTTTTTCTAGTGAAGCCTCTTTTGGTTTATAGGCTAAAATTTGGGGATATGGTGAGGGAACTTTTAAGTGACTTTTTCGTTTTTCAGACCTTCCTGCTAAACTTTTACAGTGAAGTGGCATTTCATACAAATAGTATGGCATCTGGAATATGGGTCCCACCACTTGCCTCATGGGTAAAATTTGCAAGTTGTAGTGAGGATCTGAGGAATGTGTAAATTACATTGGACGGTCCCCATGAAAGACTTAGCAGGGTGCCTAGAACTTAGTTGCTAATTATTATGTGGATATAAACATTTCCATACTTTGGGATGGAAATAGGCCACTTGGGATCTGGTGAAACACTTGAAAATACAGTATTTGGTTTTTTGGTGCATGGATCCCTTCAGTATCCTGTAGGCAACATCTTTTTGTTATGAAGTCTTTTTTTTTTTTTTTTTTTGGAGACGGTCTCAAGCTGTCACCCTGGGTAGAGTGCTACAGTGTCACAGCTCACAGCAACCTCAAACTCTTGGGCTTAAGTGATTCTCTTGCCTCAGCCTCCCATGTTATGAAGTCTTAGTGAAGCAATTACCATGGAGTCTGAGTAAGCAAAGAGCGAAATTTGGGAATGATGCAGAGAAGCAATCAGTCAAAACTTCTATTCTCGAGTTGATTATATCAAAGACCTTTACATCTTTTTTTTTTTATTTTAGAGACAAGAGCTTAACTTTGTGGCCCTCTGTAGAGTGTGGCGGTGTCACAGCTCACAGCAATCTCCAACTCCTGGGCTTAGGCAATTCTCTTGCCTCAGCTTCCGGAGTAGCTGGGACTACAGGTACCTGCCACAATGCCCGGCTATTTTTTTGTTGCAGTTTGGCCAGGACCAGGTTCGAACCCACTTCCCTCTGTATATGGGGCTGGTGTCCTACTCACTGAGTGACAGGCACCACCCAGACCTTTACATCTTAACAGAACTTGTTAGACACATGCTTGTTAGACTCTTTCATGCTGTAGTTTCCAACCTTTTTACAGTGCAATAGCAAACTCTTCTCACATATGCAGTTTTTCTCAACTAAAATGGTATCATTCATGTGTGCTCAGCGGGCCATGTAAAGAGCTGTGAGTGCAACTGAACTGGCCGTGGTGGCTCACACCTGTAATCCTAGCACTCTGGGAGGCCGAGGCAGGTGGATTGCCTGAGCTCACAGGGTTTGAGACCAGACTGAGCCAGGTATTGTGGCAGACACCTATAGTCCAGCTATTTGGGAGGGTGAGGCAAGAGAATTGCTGGAGTCCAAGAGTTTGAGGTTCTGTGAACTATGATGCTATGGCACTCTAGTAAGGGCAACAAAGAGGAACTCTGTCTCAAAAAAATAAAAATTGAGGGTGAACTTACTTTACCAGGTTAGTGAAATCTCAAGCATCCATCAGTGTAACTGAGCAAGACCAGGGTGATAAACTCTCCCCAAATAGGATTAGTATGCTATCAGGTGATTAAATAACAGGTGCTTTGGCTGGGGCAGTTGCTCATGCCTGTAACCCTAGCTGTCTGGGAGGTCCAGTCAAGTGGATTGCTTGAGCTTATGAGTTCAAGACCAGCCTGAGCAAGAGCAAGACCCAGTCGCTACTAAAAATAGAAAAACTGAGGCAAGAGGATTGCTTGAGCCAAGAATTAGAGTTTGCTGTGAGCTATGATGGCACTCTACCAGGGTGACAGCTTGAGACTCCATCTCAAAAAAAAAAAAAAGATGCTTTTATAGACTAGGAGAGACATTGCTGTACTGCTGTAATTGTCCTATAAATACTGGGGACTTGTTTAGAGCTGGTGAGAATTGCTGTCTTAGGGTACTGTTTAGGTAAAAGTTTTGATCTTATTCAAGTAGTAACTCTGCTTTGGAAATACCTGAATTGAGATCTCTATCTGGATGAGTCCATATTTATAAAACATATTCAAAGGCCTAGCACTCCAGTGGTTCAGTAACTATTTTTGTAGATATCACAGTAACGTTCAGAGTTTCTTTCTGAAACTTCATGTATTAATAGATAGTGCTACTACATGAAATCACTTATATTTTTGTCTGGTAATGTGGTGTGATACAGTAATGGATAACAACTGTAGGTATTTTTATGCTAAATAGTTCACAAAACATTTTGAAATAAGGAGGACATACCAATTTCTTAAAAGTTTTTTAGCAACAAGACTGCAGTGGGGGATGGCACCTGTTCAGTGGGTAGAGCACCAGCCCCATATACCAAGGGTAGTGGGTTCAAACCAGGCCCCGGCCAAACTACAACAAAAAAATAGCCAGGCATTGTGGTGGGCACCTGTAGTCCCAGCTACTTGGGGGGCTGAGGCAAGAGAATCACCTAAGCCCAGGAGTTGGAGGTTGCTCTGAGCTGTGACGTCACAGCACTCTACAAAGGGCGACAAAGTGAGACTTATCTCTATTAAAAAAAAAAAAAAGACTGCAGTGGGAATTGCTATTTGGATCTATAAGGCTTGCTCATTTTAAGAAAAAACATGACAGATAAACCTGAGAATAATATCACTTTACTACTGCTGGCAAAAAAGAATAACAATTTATTAAAGTAGATACAGAACACTTGTTTGCTCAAATTTTAATACTGTTTTACATGTTTTCTGTTTGTGAAACAACTCCTATTATAATGTTTATAACAAAAATTTCAATTGTTAACAGATTAACTTAATATTCACTTGTCAAACACAGTTGATAATCTTGAGGGGAAAATAC
>CAUYTI010163158.1:0-23027 GCA_963575145.1 Galago senegalensis
ACCAACTCTAGCCCCTGGTCAAGAGACCCCCCACCCCTCACCTGTACCAATCCAAATTCACCTTTACTAGTGAAATCATCAGCCACCAATGCAAATCCTCCTTTACTTCCTTCTTTACTAGTGACCTCACCAACCCCCAATCAAAAGTGTACTCGTACCCTTCTCCCCTTTTTGCTTTCTGTACCCTATAAAAATTGCCTTCACCCTAAGTTCGGGGCCCGTCCTAGGCTTGCATGCCGGGAGGGTCCAGGCCGGTCTGAATAAAAAAAAAACCTCGCCTCTTGCCTTTTACATTGGAGTGTGGTCTCGTTGTCTGCCGGGGTCTTTTGGAAGAGTTCTGGGCATAACACTCCCAGCAAGGGTGAGCCAGAAGATCTGGCACCAAGAAGATGGGACAGAGATCACAGTGCCATGGCCACAGCCCCCAGCAGTGAAGGGAGGGACCCGATGGGACAGGAGGGCTGAGGCGGGGAGGTGGGTAGGAGCAGCTGGCCTGTGGGGTCACTCAGGGACCAGCCCTCCGGGCAGCAGTGGAGACCAGACCTTTGAAGTCTGAGCCACACAGTCTATCACGCCCCAATTCTGCCGTCAGAGTTTTCCCTCAAGTCATATTTAAATTCAAGTCTGTGTCGCACAACAGTAAAACTACGATAAATGAAGTTAATCAAAGCCTCGTGTATGGAAGTGGCCCCCACAAATAAATAAATAATTTTTTTTTGCTGACTCATCACATGGGAGTGTCGTCGCCGTCTGTCACATTTAGAGTCAAAGCACACGGCTCTGTGACGGCTAAAAACTGCCTTGCTCATAAACACATTCCTTCCCACTGCATTCATCTTGCTCTCTGGTCTAAAACGGTGGCTGCAGTTTGGAACATGATGGAGCCCAGGGCTCAATCTCTTTCTCATTCAATAAGTAAAAATAAACCTTGAATTCTGGGCAGAGGAGAGCCCAGGGTGCCAGGAGTCCCAGAAACCTTCCCTTTTCAAGTAGTGTCTGGAGCACCGAGCCACACCCGGCACCCACTTGCCAAGAAACGTCAGGGAGGGCAGGCGCTGGGCGGGCCGTGGAGTCAGGCACGGCTGCATCCGCGGCCTCATGCTGGTCACCGATCTATTATTAAGCTTTGCTCCAAGGTTTCATGGAGCATATAAATACTACCTTTCAGCTTGTATTTGGCCCACGAGGTGCAGTCTTAGGAATTCTGCTCAGATCAAGCTCACATAGGCCTGACTTTTATTTAGTCTTCTTCTTGGCTATTTCTGGTGTTTTGGTTTAAAGGGTCTATTGTTGGGTTTTCTTGACATAACCACTTAGAGATACCAGAAAGCCCATTTTTGGTCACATACTTTACACTAAAGCCTTAGAAACACCCTCAGAGGTACCTGTATTTGACCTGCAGGTAACAGCAAGCAGGAGGGAAAGGCCACTCTCAACACTGGGAAGGTTTTGCTTCTTCAGTAAACATCAAAGTGTCCCGAGCTGAGTCCCCAACACAGCCAGGCCAGCTCCCTGTACCTGTACCTGTGTGGGGCCAGGTGTGGCGTTGAGGTGGCGGGCGGGTCTGGGAGAGGAGGAGACCTGGGAATTGCCTTGGAAAAGGAAATTCTGAGTCCGCTGCCAGGAGGCTGCTTGTCTGGCCCCATTGCCTGCCCCGAGTCTTACGGGCTGAGGTTTCTTTAGAAAATCAAGGTCCCAAGGTCAAAATCTCGGAAGCCATCTCTGCTTAGAAAGAAATGCTGCCTGCGCCCTCCTGGCTCAGCGCCACCAGCTGCCAGGCCAGCTCCCTCCGTGGGGCTGCCCTGGGCAGTGGTGAGCCCTCACTGAAGGCACAGATGCTGCCACTGTGCCACAATTAGACCTAAAGCAGCTCAATTTGGGGCCGCCAGGGAGGCTGACTGGAGGTTTTGAAGACATGGGCTGTGCGTTTCCTCACTTGGCTCAGCACTCTCGATGACACCTTGCAGCAGCCCTGGTTCAGAATGCTGCCCGCGGCTGGGTTCTGCCCTTTCCTTCTTCCCACTCTGCCCCAGAACACAGTCTTCTCCAGGGTGAGAATCTCACTTAGCCCTTTCACTCTTTGCACAGCAGGTGCTCAACTTAGGTTTGTGGGTTAAAGTGGAGAAATAATATTACTGTTATAACTTCATCTTTATATTCTAGTGTGGATCGATAGATCACCTGTAAATACATACTGACCACGACGTCCACTGACCACGGCCCACTGGCTGCCTCACCAGCTCCCTTTCTATTTCCACATCACACCTGCCAGGTGAGTATTTTCATTTCCATGCTTTACTGATAAGGGGAGATCAGAGACATCAGGGGGAATGCACCCACACCATAGAAACAACCGAGCCTCGCCTCGCATGTGGGTCCTTCTTCTCCAGAACCCCTTCTCCTTCTCTGTGCTGTGTTCTAGAAAGGAAACGTCACACCCAAGTCTTCTCACAGCTCTGGCTGGGGCACCGGCACCTGAGTTTGCTGTGTCATGGGCTGCTGGCCTCTGTCCCCAGACTGTCAGATTTAGTAGGTCCTGGGCACAGCTGGTCTGGGGATTCCCCCGAGGACCTGCAGACGCTAGTCAGCACTTTTCAGAGCTCCAGAGAGTGACTCCAGTCTTCAGACGCGGAGGTGGCCAGGGCGACTGTTTCCTTCACCGGAGGGGCCCAGATTTCTAACTCCTTCCAGTTACTACCTGGGTTTGTATTTCTCTTTCTCCTTCCTTGCTGTTAAGTTGCAAACATCACGTCTTGCTACCCCAGTGGCACGTCCCCCACCTCCTCCTTTCTTCTCAGTTCCTTCCAATCCCTGCATGCATGTGGGAACAGGGGTGCTGGGGACAGACCCTCCTAGAGAGCTCACAGTCCTGTGGGGGACGAGAAGTCAGGCAGGGACTTCACAGCCCACACAGGGGACAGAGGCAGGTGCCTGGCTGAGCCTGGGAGGGCAGGTGG
The DNA here is from genome assembly GCA_963575145.1 of Galago senegalensis. Lineage (NCBI taxonomy): Eukaryota > Metazoa > Chordata > Mammalia > Primates > Galagidae > Galago > Galago senegalensis. Next base: position 2,958 of record CAUYTI010163158.1, read on the forward strand.
GCTCCGCTGGAGGGTGAGATGGGTATCAGACAGGGAAAGGAGGTGGAGAGAAGGCACGGCAGGTGCAGGGAGTAGGAGGAACTTTAACAGCTGGATCCGTGTCAGAGGGTGGGAGGACCTCGCCACCTACCTGGGGACGAGCCCCGAGGGAGGAGTCAGAGCTCACCTTGCCTTTCCCCAGCTTTAACAAGGAAGGTGTGAGGAGTCAGAGCTCACCTTGCCTTTCCCCAGCTTTAACAAGGAAGGTGTGAGGTGTCAACATTCCTCCTAACTAGGAACAGAGGAACAGCACAGAATTCTCTTCCTGCCTTTCTTCTACTACTCTTCTGTAATTAACTTAAGATTATTGGCTAATTTGCATGATTTTAGGGCGCTTTTGTCCTTTTTACATATGGCTTTGTTCTTTAATTTCCTTTCCCACAGGAGGCCACAGGTGCAGACCACTGCTCTCCAACTGTGTAGGCACAGCTCCCAGGCTGCCCTCTGTGGTCTGTGGTAGGTGCAGTCCACCCCCTGCTCCCCAGGCCTTTTTACATCATCTACAAGAGCCTCCCCTTTCTCAGTGCCTAGAGGGTCAGTTTGAACGGGGCTGTGGTTTGAAAAGGGCTGTCATAAAGTAACCACTCACTGCTCCCCCCACAAACTGCTTGGTCTGTTATGTTCACACAACCTCCTGCAATCCTAGAGGACACACACGTTCCTGACCTGACAGGTACTTGCACACGGAGCTGCTGAAGCCATAAATAACTGCAGCGTGATAAGAGCATCAATCCAAGGAAAAATACAAGTAATTAATCACTGAACTTGTAAACTCTTACAGGGTGAAGTTTGTAAAAATTAGCTTCCAGGATCCAGACCCAATAGTTCTTTTTCTTCCTCTGTCTTGTCTGCCTCTCCCCACCCCTCCCCCCCGCCCCATATTGTAAACACTGTGCGTTGCCAGTCAAATCAAACAACAAGAAAATAACGAGTTTCCTATCCGTTTTCCCGGATTTTGTTCTGACGCCATCTTTCATAGCTGAGAAAGGCAGGGCTCTTTGGACATGGGGGCAGGGGCACCCATTACTCCCACACATTTGAAAAACCAAACAAGCCTCATTTTTCAAAATGTGGAACATCTAAAGTGATCTTTATAAGAGCTAGTTGAGTTGATTCTCTGCCAGAATCTGATGGTTGAAATTAGAGGAAATAATTGGTGGAATGTGTGCATATTTTATGACACGCTTCATAACTGACCATTAACCGACCACTCGGCCTTCATTCTGAAACCTCTTTCTTCGGGATATAAACAGAACTCTGCCACTGAGCTCAGTATGAATCATTAAAACCTTATTGCAAATTATTTTTCTGTTGTTCAAAGCGTACATTTCAAGTAGAAAAAAAGGGTGATGCTACTATTCCTGACCTCCTTGAAAAAAGTTGTTTGGGAGATACTTTTCTCGCCCGTTAAAATAAGCAGGTAGAATTCCTTAAAGTGGGAAGGCAGGACGGATTTTTGTTGTCTATTTCTTCTGTCAAAAATCCCTTCTTTCATAATTGCATCAATTAAGAGCATCATTTAGACTAATTGGCAAAGTGATATTTAATAGTTCTTCAATTTTGTTTACTTTGTAATTTACTTTGTATGGCATGGCATTCAACTCATTGCAAGTAAGTTTAGGGGCAGAGTTGCCAGGAGTTAAGTGCTGTTTTGTGTCTATCAAGTATCTAAGGAGGAAAGATGACTCACGTTCTCTCTTCCCAGCACCTGTTTTGATACTTTACTCCTTGTCACTGATTCACATGTTTCTCTCTGGGGAAGTAGACGGAAGATGGGTGTACATTGTTCTGTGAAAACTCCAAGACTTGTTTTTTCCCCCAACGTCTATTAAAGTATGCTGTGGAAAGAATTTATTCCATTTGGCTAATTAACAAGAATGCTATAGCCCTATGCAGCTGTTTTTTTTTTTTTTTGAGAAAAACAGTTCTCAAATATGTATTACTATAATACCACGACTGCTTTGTTTGAAGGCATTTAGAATGGAGAGGCGGTTTTGTAATAGCTGTGAGGGTTTTTCTGTAGGTGTGACTTGGTGAAGGGAACTCCTTGCAGACCACTAAGCTACTTCTGTTTTCTGATCTTAGAGTGCTGGTCCAGCAGCAGGACACAGACAGTGCTGGTAACTTAAGGCAGTCACAACAAATTCAGTGATGACAGATACGGCAGCTCCAGGGCAAATCTGTCCCAGTGAAATAACTAATAATCATGGCATGGTACCCGGCTCCCCAGGAGAGAAAGCTGGGCAGAGTGAGTGCTATTATAAAATCCCGTATGGGTGTGTGAGAACAACAAGGAGGTGAGGCCGACGGACAGTGTTCTGGGTGCGGGACTGTGTACCACACCTTTATTTCATTTCTTTCTGAAAGATAGTAAAGAAAGACTGAGGCAGGTATGACCCCAGACTGGGTCCAGGGCTGACCTTGGAACCAGATGTGGATTCTCAAATGCAAATCCCCAGTAGACAAAGAAAAAGCTGATTACTGAGACTCACTTTCTGCCCTGCCCTGGAAGCGGTGATTGTGATCAGGCCTTCACTGATAGCCTGAGTTTGGGTGTGGCAGGAGGGTCACTGACACCAAGGACTCACTGGGCAGGGAGACACGTGGTCTGAGCTGGCCAAGGCTTAGTAGTTAGGTATTTCCTCTGTCTGAGACTGGGCCAGCCTCCTGAGCTCTGCTCCTCTGAATACTGATAGGAAAATTCTCCATATCCTGATGTGTGTGTGCCTAGATAACTCTCTCACCACTGAGATACTGTGTCCAAACAGTTAGCACATGTACAAGTACAGCAGACCCTCCAGAGCTGACCCCTCCCCACACTGACTACTTTCTTATGGTGCCCTAATTTTCACAGAGCAGACACTCACCACGTGTACCATCAGTGCAGTGGGCCTGGTTCCTCATGGTGACCACCTCCGTATGGTGACCAGTTTGTTAGCCTTTGGGGAGGTCAGCTTACAAAAGTTCTATACATATTTAAAATATTAATATTTAATTCAAAATAATAAAACTGTCTAAGTAAGTGACTACGACTAATTCATGTGGATTAAGCAGAGGCACAGGAAAATTTCCTTTGAAAAAACCCCATAGGCAAGGCTGTGTGGCTCATGCCTGTAGTCCCAGCATTCTGGGATCCCAAGGCAGGAGGATTGCTTGAGCTCAGGAGATGGAGAAAGTCTGAGCAAGAGTGAGACCCCATCTCTACCAAAGATAAGGAAAAAAAATTTAGCCGGGTGTTATGGCCACTGGTTACAGCCGCCACCTATAGTCCCTGCTACGTGGGAGGCTGAGACAAGAGGATCACTTGAGTGTAGGAGTTTGTGGTTTCTGTGAGCTAGGCTGAGCAACAGAGTGAGACTCTTTCTCAAAAACCAAAAGACTTCCTCTCTAAAATAAGAGACAATACTAGTAACTAATGTCCAGGTTGATGGGAAAAAACCTTAAATCAGTGGTTTTCAACCTTCCTAATGTCGTGGCCCTTTGATACCTGTGGATCGAGACCCACAGGTTGAGAACTGCTGACCTAAATAATTAAAATTATCTGTTCTAACTTTCCCTCAAAAATATCCCCCCCAAACTTTTAAACGCTCAGTTGGGTTTTATCAAGTGCAAATAATTCCCAGCTGGGTTGAGGAGTGACTGATTTGTTCCTTGGTGAGATTTCTTTTCACCTGTGTTCCACAGAGCTTTGCTCAGAAACAAAAGGTGTGAGGAGGGTGTGCCCTGGAGCAAGTCCTCTGGGGTAAGCAGTCGTTGGCAAGGAAGGGCCGGTCTGCTGGGGGTCACTCTGGCAGGGAGGAAAGCTACGGGGTGACACCTGAGGGCTCAGGTGAGAAGAGGCACCTAGGCTGAGAGGGATGAGCAAGTCCTGCCCCAGGGGCTGAGCTGCCACCCTGGAGTCCCCCAGACAGGGCCTGGTGCTATCAGTGCCACCACCACTTTAGAGATAAAAAATCATGATGCAAAAGAGAAGACCCAACGCATGGGGACCCGAGTACATGGGGACCCAAGAACACCGGGACCCGAGTACATGGGGACCCAAGAACACCGGGACCCGAGTACACGGGGACCCAAGAACACCGGGACCCGAGTACATGGGGACCCAAGAACATGGGGACCCGAGTACACGGGGAACCAAGAACACCGGGACCAAAGCACATGGGGACCCGAGTACACGGGGAACCAAGAACACCGGGACCAAAGCACATGGGGACCCGAGTACACGGGGACCCAAGAACACCGGGACCCGAGTACATGGGGACCCAAGAACATGGGGACCCGAGCGCATGGGGACCCGAGTACACGGGGACCCAAGAACACCAGGACCCGAGTACACGGGGACCCAAGAACACCGGGACCCGAGTACACGGGGACCCAAGAACACCGGGACCCGAGTACACGGGGACCCAAGCGCACGGGGACCCGAGTACACGGGGACCCAAGAACACCGGGACGCAAGCACACGGGGACCCAAGAACACCGGGACCCAAGAACATGGGGACCCAAGCGCACGGGGACCCGAGTACACGGGGACCCAAGAACATGGGACCCAAGAACACCGGGACCCAAGTGCATGGGACCCGAGTACACGGGGACCCAAGAACACCGGGACCCAAGCACACGGGGACCCAAGAACACTGAGACCCAAGCACACGGGGACCCAAGCACACGGGGACCCAAGAACACCGGGACCCAAGCACACGGGGACCCAAGAACACTGAGACCCAAGCACACGGGGACCCAAGAACACGGGGACCCAAGAACACTGAGACCCAAGCACACGGGGACCCAAGAACACCGGGACCCAAGCACACGGGGACCCAAGAACACCGGGACCCAAGCACACCGGGACCCAAGCACACGGGGACCCAAGAACACTGAGACCCAAGCACACGGGGACCCAAGCACACGGGGACCCAAGAACACTGAGACCCAAGCACACGGGGACCCAAGCACACGGGGACCCAAGCACACCGAGACCCAAGCACACCGGGACCCAAGCACACGGGGACCCAAGAACACTGAGACCCAAGCACACGGGGACCCAAGCACACGGGGACCCAAGCACACGGGGACCCAAGAACACTGAGACCCAAGCACACGGGGACCCAAGCACACGGGGACCCAAGCACACGGGGACCCAAGAACACTGAGACCCAAGCACACCGGGACCCAAGCACACGGGGACCCAAGCACACGGGGACCCAAGAACACTGAGACCCAAGCACACGGGGTCCAAGCACAGGGGGACCCAAGAACACCGGGACCCAAGCACACGGGGACCCAAGCACAGGGGGACCCAAGAACACGGTGACCCAAGTGCCCTGGCTCCAGAGTCTGTGCCCCACCGTGAGGGCACTTCCAGATTCGTATTTGGGGGTGCAATAGGAGGGAGGATGCCTGCAGCTGCTGCCTGGGGGGAGTCTGTGCCCCAGCTCTGCCCTCACCTGGGTTCCTCATGTGAGGTACAGGGCCTGACCCTGAGTAGAAGCCCAAGTATCCACTGAATAAACAAAGAAATGAGCAGTGGGAGGGAGGAGGTGACCCCAGGGAGGTTTGCTGGGGGCTTTCTCGAGAGCAATCCCTTCGTGCATTTGCAGTGCACACCCTGTCCTGGTATTTTAGGGTGTGATCCCTCTTCTAGCTGAGGCCTTCTCAACCTCAGCACTTCTGCGCCTTGGGCCAGACTCTTCAGCATTGCAGGCTGCCCTGTGCATTGTGGGCTGGGTGGGAGCATTGCCAGCTGCTGCCCACTGGGTGCCAGGAACCCTTTCCCCTCTAGGATGCAACAAAAATGTCTTCAGAAATTCCCTGATGTGCCCTGGGGAAGAAGGTGCCATGTCATGGACACCTGCGGCAGCCACCTGAACTGAGAGTTGCTGGTCTCTCCGTGCCTGTGGGGAAGGTGCACTGGAGCAGTGGGACCAGAGTGGGCCCAGGTCCCCTATCTCACAAGTGTCCAGAGCTTATGAGGAATGTCCTCATTAGAATGTGGGGGGCTTTGTGTCACCTGGAGCAGCTCCCATTCGTGATGTAGGCCACTGTTACCAACATGCCACTTCCCACAGACCCCAAGAGGCGGCGATGTCACCATCACGCCGTGAACAAGGGAACGCTCCAAAGGGTGAGACGCCTGCCTAAGGACAGTCTAGACGAGACTGGAAACGTTTTTCCTTGTTGTTTAAAGTTTTTGCCTGCTAAGAATCATTCCAACACTGTCTGCAGAGAATGCCGTACTCAGCAGTGCTCACGAGGGCAGCAGGTTTACTATGAATTTTCACACAGATGGAATTTCCTTCAATTTCTTTTTTTCTTCTTCTTTTTTTTTTTTTTGTAGAGACAGAGTCTCACTTTATTGCCCTGGGTAGAGTGCTGCAGCATCACAGCTCACGGCAAGCTCCAGCTCCTGGGCTTAGGTGATTCTCTTGCCTCAGCCTCCTGAGTAGCTGGGACTACTGGCACCCGCCACAACACCTGGCTATTTTTTTGTTGTAGTTTGGCCGCGGCTGGGTTTGAACCCGTCACCCTCAGTATATGGGGCCGGTGCCCTACCCACCAGGCCCCAGGCACTGCCCAATTTACTTCAATTTCTTTGTAAAGCAAATTTTACGGACTGTTTTAATTTCTTGGAAATAAGTCACCTCAAGTTTTGTTTTCTCTTAACTTTTTAAATCAATCTTAAAAGTCTTGCTCATTGAGTTGCAATCCCTTAATCTTTTTCTATCCTGGGGAGTCTTGGGGGCAGAGAGGCAGAGGAAGGGCCTGGCTCTGTCAGAGACGGGGGACGCCCAACTGTGAAATCAGATTCCCTAGTGTATCAGGTCCTGTTTAGGTCTAAAAGTCTCTGGAATTCATTTCACAACTACTTTTTTGGATAAAACTTCTTCCCCTGTCAGTATTTCTTTGCATTTAGGTTTTATTAATATTTACAAACTGTGTGATGAGTAAACCTGACACTTAACCTTATGAGAGTGAAACCCTGTATAAAGGTAGATAAAATTAAAGCTTCATGCTTCTTATTTTTAGCAAAGAAAGCAGAAAACACGACTCAAAGAGAACAAAGGCCTGAGGAAATGCGTTGAAATTCCCCATTTCACATTATAGCTTGATTCAAGACACCTGGCTACTCCCCTTGCCAGAGCATGAAAATGTGATAGTGGTTCTAACATTCTCACAAGACGTGCTTTATACCTCTCCCGAATTCCCACAAGCCCTGTTTGTTCTTTTTTAGAGCAAACCACTTACTTTCCAAACTAGGTTTGATTGCTAACAAGAGAAACATTTTGAGGGCACTTTTTTTTTTCTTTAAACCAGAAAGTTCTGTGAAGAAGAAAAGCTTTGTTGAAATATATTTGCAATGTGTCAAAATTAGGTCTGAATAAAACTATTAGTATTAGGCCAATTCTCCTAAGAAAAGAAAGAAGTGGGCAGGAAGGAGTTTCTCTGAAGAGCTGGCTGGCCTGGGAGGTTCTGAAACCATTTTCCTTCAGTCAAATATTTTTAGGTCTCATTATTCCCTCTCTCCTGATTCCTGTCTAAAGCCCATTAATTCAGAATATCTGAAACCCCAAATCAGAGGAGCACACTCGGGGAGCAGCCAGGCTGTGGGGCGCACCTCCAGAGCCAGGATACACGCTGGAGGTACAGGGGAGTGAAGCGGCCGGGGAACCCGGCAGGAGTGAGACCTGGGCTGGCCTCACACTCAGGGGGGACCCCGGCAGGAGTGAGACCTGGGCTGGCCTCACACTCAGGGGGGAACCCCGGCAGGAGTGAGACCTGGCTGGCCTTGCACTCTGGGGACCCTGGCAGGAGTGAGACCTGGGCTGGCCTCACACTGAGGGGGGAACCCCGGCAGGAGTGAGACCTGGCTGGCCTTGCACTCAGGGGGGACCCCGGCAGGAGTGAGACCTGGGCTGTCCTTACACTCAGGGGGGACCCGGCAGGAGTGAGACCTGGGCTGTCCTTACACTCAGGGGGGACCCCGGCAGGAGTGAGACCTGGGCTGGCCTCGCACTCATGGGGGACCCCGGCAGGAGTGAGACCTGGGCTGGCCTCGCACTCAGGGGGGAACCCGGCAGGAGTGAGACCTGGGCTGGCCTCGCACTCAGGGGGGACCCCGGGCAGGAGTGAGACCTGGCCTGGCCTTGCACTCAGGGGGGACCTCGGCAGGAGTGAGACCTGGGCTGGCCTTGCACTCAGGGGGGACCCCGGCAGGAGTGAGACCTGGGCTGGCCTTGCACTCCAGTGAGTCAGAAGCTTCAGGAGGAGGAACAGTGGTGGGGAGCAGGTACCAGCTGACGCAACCAAGGCTCTATCTGAAACTGTGACACCAAGCAGGGGAGGGTGGCGGTGGCTGCTTGGAGAACAGGGATGTGCTAACCCAGAACCCTGTGACAGCCACTCTGGGGACCATCATCAGAATGCCACGATGGCACGGGTGGGCTGAGCCTGTGTCCCCTGTCCCCCCATTCCCAGAGCTCTTTCAGGTGGGAAGACAGACCTTGCCCAAGTTTCACTGGGAGGGATCATTAGTGATTGAACACAATGATGTTTAACATCCCAAATAAAGTGTCCCCTTACCAGGACCACACTCGCCATTCTCAGGATCAGTGGTCATGGATTAAAGACAGGCTGACTTGTGCACCACAGCAAGGAAGATCGCTTTTAGAATACGTTTTCTAGAGATACAGTGGGTACGGGCTGAACAGTCTGGCTGGACTGTAGCAAGCCGGATGTGTCAGAGTCAGGAGACTGGCAGGCCGCATGTGGAGAGGCCCAGCAGTGCGCACACCGCCGGGGAGCTTGGTGCAAACACAGACCCTCAGACCTCACCTGGACCTGCTGAATTAGCACCTGGATTGTAACAAGATTCCCAGGCTACCTGTATGCACAGTCAAGTCTGAGAGGCACTTAGGGAACTTGCAAGGTGAAACAAATATTTTTTAAAAGAGTAAAGTTTTCAAAGTTAATATAAATTTTTGCTAAAACCCTCTGCTAAAACTATCAGAAAAATAGTTCTGGAGGGCCAGTGATTGCTGAATAATGAATTGCAATTTATCTACCAAAAATATGAATCAAGGCAGGATGAGTGAAATGTATTTAAGGAAGTCAGGGGCCCATGTCATGCACCAAGCAGTAACTAGAACAGTCTCTGGGATAGAGTCTCTCACCTTGTGATATGCTGTGTTCTGCACCCTCAGATCCAGACGAGTGGAGATAAGAAACTGTTTACTTATTTATACCTAATCCAGTTCTAAAAGGGTTTGAAAGGAGTAGGTAAGTGACCTGGCGTCTGACACCGTCATGCACACCCAGGCTGCCACCCTTGACAGTGAGCTAGCATAGTCACCAAAAAGTCCTAAGCCGGCGAATGCAAAATATTTTTTCCTTAGCAAAACTTTTCTTCAACCAAAATAAACAACATGATACCATTAGTGCTTCCACAGCGTAAGGATAATAAATTACCAAAATTAGGGTATAAACTGACAAAGTCTTAGTTTACCCAGGGTATTCTGAGGCTAAAAGAAATGCTTCAGCAGAGAGAGCAGAAACACTAAAAATTCAACTAATAAAACTTGTACAAACCTCTCCCATATTAAGATATGATATAACATGGTGTCTTTCTCTGTCAAAAATTTAAAAAGACCTAAGGTCCCAGATATCTCCTTTTATGCATCCTCAAAGTCAGCCTTAGTTTTGGGGTGCTCACCCACAAATCCAGCAGCCCCCAAAGCATCCAAATGACTTACATTTTATGTGATTGTGGGGGTGTCTGCGGGGGAAGCCCCTGGGAAAGATAAGGCACTTGTAACACCTGCCTCTTGCTGAACCCTGACGGACACTGGGCTGAGCTCCTGGGAGCATCAACCCCGGTGGAGATGTGAGAGGCAGTCACTGTGAGACTGTCCATGGAAGAGCTCAGAGGACAGGGGCTATGTCCCTCTCCCCCAGTCTGGAACAGAAGTGCTGGAGCTGAAATTGACTCCAAAGTCACGACTCTGACCTGGCATGCTGTCCCCACGCCTGCAGCCCAGGACGGGCTATACTCAGAGTCCAGTTCTCCAACACATCCACCCACCGCTCACACTGCCGGGTGTCTTGTGCAGGCCTGATGGGAGTGGGTGAAGGGCTCCAGAGATGGGAGGGCTTGTAACCAGCAGTTATGAGAATTAAGTTTAGGACTGAACAGCCACCTAGGGAGGCTAATTAGCAGAGCTACACACCATCACCCCTTGACACAGAGGGCATGAGACTCAAAAATCTGCCAGTGCCTTCAGGACGTGCTTCAACTCAGGAAATCTCCTGAAGAGGGGACCCACGTGCTTCCAGAAACTAGGGTGGTAGGATCAGGAGGAGGCTGGAAGAGGTGGGGGTGGGCTCACGGAGAGTGGAGGGGAAGGATGCCTGGTGTTGAGGGAAAGGAAGAAGCCATCTGGTTTACACATAGGAGATTCCCTCTGAGCAAGCGGGAAGCAAAAAGCAGTGAAGGGACCTGCCAGTTTCTGGAACAGAGCTGCTTCCAACAGAGGAAGGAGCAGATAAATACAAACAGATGGGGAGGACGCCGTTCAAGTCGAACCCCAGGCCTTGTATGCTTTTGTTTCTTCTCTAGTTTAGTAACTTTGTTTAGGAAAAGAAATCACTGATGTGGAAATTATAGGTTGAGAAAGAATAATCCGAAACAACTGAGTTTCAGCCGTGCAACTTCACAGCCCAATTTTAAAGGCTGCCTTTCAGGAAAAGTTCAGAGCGCTGGCTCAGGTCTCAGTTCACACTCTGGTTCTTCAGTTCTCCAGTGACGGGATTTTGGACGGCTCAGGTCATCAGTCTAAAAGGAGACCGCATCATAGAGCTGGTCTGCCAGTTAAGAGTTGATGAATGTGAAAAATACATTGCCTGGACCACGGGAAACCATCGATAATGCCCTGGCGGCGTCCCATCTCACAGGGACCCAGCTGGATACCATCTTTTCCCTTTTCCTATACTTCACACCAAGTGCTAAAATTGAACGTGACCCATTATGATTGACTTAATAAAACGTCATTTCAGCTGAACACTACTGAGTTGTGTAATTTGGAATTACTACGTATTCCAGGGTTCTCAGTCTTTGCCTCCGTGCAAGAACTTCCCTTGGAAGGGCTGCATTTTCTCCTTAGAATCCAAAAAGTGGTAAAAATAAAACTGAGGCTTCACCTTGGCACGTGCCCATTAACTTACAGTGACAAGGAAAGCAGAGATAAGGGGCCGCTGTGACCGACGTGGGAAGGTGGCGGGATTAAGGTGGGATAGATTCTCACACAAAGTGGGCAGGGAGCAACGTGAGGGGCCTCCCATCTGCAGTCCTCACACCGGGCTACCTGGACACTCAACTTGCATGTGGACAGTCACTGGTCTGTGAACCGTGGCTGTACCAGAGGCCGTGTTCCTCAGCACAGGAAATACCCTCCAAGGTATAGCTGAGCCACACTCAGGGGCGGGAAGAGAGCAGCCTTTCTGTTCAACCCCATCGTGTTCCTGCATTCACAGCAACACTGGGCCACTTCTACTTTGCTATCCGTTGATCACCTTGGGAGGGCTGCGCTACCAGACACTTTGATTTTTTCCTTTATAAAGAAGAGCAGTCAAATACTTCACGACCAAAAGCCCTTTCGAAGAGGTGTCCTAGGAAGGTAAGGTGAATTAAGTTCTTGAAAATGTACTGGCTGCTCAGGGTCAAGTCTGAACTCTGACGGCACGGAAGCTCGCGTCTGTGGAGTGCTTCCCGCCCGCAGCTTTTGTAGCACAGCCGGTACTGGCTGGATGGCAGGTACGAGGGATACCCTGAGGTTCTAAATAAACGCAGTCGTCCTGCAGCTCCCATGTGCTGTTCCAGCGGAACAGATACCCCAAATGAGTCATAGCTTGGTAAGAAAAACTTACAAGTCAGTCATTATGCTTCTTTTTTAATTGTGAAAACAAGGAGCGGACATCCCAACCCTGAGAAATACCATGTGTACAAAAATAAACTGTAGCCACTAAACCATATGGTGGTTAAGAAAAGGGGCAGGTAGGTCCACTGCGGCTCTCACACAGCGGAGTCCACACGGACTTTGGAAGTGAACTCATGTGAGCAGAACAATGCCCTTCCCCGCACGCACTGTGCGTGCTGCAGACAATGGGGAGTGGAGACACACAAACAAAGCCGGGCAGCAAAACCGGCCAAAGGCAGAGGAAACACCTGCTTTTTTTTTTTTTTTTAAGTGGAACAAGATGCTAATGGTTATTTCATATGGAGATTTAGAAATAATAAATGCTTCTCTATAGTGGCCATTTCGAAGTAAAAATGTCAGTGCAATATCTATAGCTGAACTTGGAAACGTTCTGTCTCTTCAGATTATCTCTCTTGTCAACAGCAGAAAAGATTTTTGCAGATAAGAAAAGAGCTTGCGGCCTTCCACAAATAGCTTACACTAAAAAAAAAAAAATCACAAGGATACACAAAGAGTAAAATGTCTCTAAATTTGGAACAATAGCATAACACTGATTATTTTGATTAAAACAAAACACACAAGATAAATTACAGAGAAGTGAAACTATACAAGACAACACTTCTCATTCACGTTCCCGACCTGTCAGAGAGAGACTTAGGAGATTCTGAAATAGTTCACAAGTCACACTAAGGACACATTGGCCAAATGCTTGGTCTTCAGATGGAGAAACGTTAATAAAAAAAAAAAAAGCTTGTTGAAGGGTTTTGGGAAAGTTTCCTCTCTGTGCTTAACTGCATGCAGCCTGTACAAGTCCCGTGCCCTGTTTCAAAGGAGCCGCCTTGCCCATGGGTCCATGGTGCAGGCCCAGTTGTTCATGTTTTGTTTGCATTTTAGATTTCTGTCAATACAGTAAAGACAGTTGGAAACCCCCTGAGTGGGACATAGCATCCTTATTTAAAAAGAGAGCAAGAGAGAACCAGGGAGAGAGAAGGCCAGACGGGGAATTCCTCCAGCTACCCGGGGGGAGTGGGACCCTGGCCTTGTGCAGGCTCCTGCTTCCCTTCCCAGCTGGGCCAACTCCCTGTCTATTTTGGGAGTTCCCTTTGACTCGAAGCCAACAGCTTATGGAGATGAATGGGCTAGTGAATGGTGGGGACCAGCAGACAAAGAGCTCCTGGCACCATCAGTATCAGACCCCAGGCAGGACAGGCTGTGGGGGTGCCAGGATTCTAGATTTTTCTCCGTCCAGGGCTATGCCCCAGGAGCAAGGAATATCAACTCCAAAGCAGAAAGGTGTGAAGAACTCCTGATGCCTTTTAAGACTTGTATCAATTATTGCTCAAAGTACTTAGGAACAGCTAATAGAGGTTTGACACAAAAACCCAATAAATTTCAAAAGGCAATAGTGTATTCTAATAAAGTTTGAGGACATTAAAAAAAAAACAATGGTCAGATAAGATTAAATGCTAAAAATAAACATCCCATATTGAATACCAGAGAATAAAAGGATTTCCTATGATAGTAAATTGTTACTCCCCTGGAAACACACACCCGGAAAGTATATTAAAAATATATGGCAAACACAAAATGCATAAAATTCAAGAACACAGATGTAAGTCTGTGTATGTCCACGCATGTGCATGCACCTGTCAGAGTCCTGGCTTATCTACTGTGCCATCTGTACCCCATTTCTAGAATTTCTCTCACTCGTCCAGGGGCTGCTGTCAAAGGGTGCAGGGCAGTGGTGAAGAGCCTTGGTCCCCCTAAATGCCAGTCGCAAAGGACTAATCTTACTCATCTTTGTGACCAACTTGGGATTTCCATTACTCATCTTTCCTTCCATGATAACTGACATTTTTGAAGGGCACCCTTTTTGTTTAAATTTACTTCCTTCTGCTAAAGGAGTCTTTTTCATCTTCTGGAATTAAGGAGTTCACTTCCACACACAAAGTTCTTTTTGTTTACTTCCTTAGTCTGATTATTCTACTTGAGGGTACGCAGATGGCTGGCTATCCTTTTTAATTAATGCTGTCCTCAAAATAAACTCCTAAAAATACCAGTAGCAATTAATATTTAGAAATCTCCCTTTTGGTCAATAGCTATCTTCATGGAATGTCTGTATCTGAATTAGATCATGCTCTCTGAGAGAGAGACTGAGAGAGACAGGGAGAGAGAGATTGACTCAGGGCAGAACACCCTCGTTCTCCCTGCTTCCAAATCAGGATCTTTAGCTGTTCCTTTTAACAATTTAACAGGAATCGAAGTAAAATCCCACATCAAAGTTTAAAAATTAAATGCACAAATGGAAGATAGTCAAGCAAAATTAAAAGAAAGTGCCAACAATTACTTGAAAAGATGGATTTTTTGGGCAGAAAAACATTACTTGTAGCCAACTCAATAATGTGTTTGGTAAAAAGGTGACAAGATTCAGGGCAGAGCCTTGGAAGCCCAGTATCCACATGGAGGTGGGGAAACGTTTTATTTCACTCCACACTGACCAGGCAGCAGGTATAGAATGGTTCAGAATAAGCCTGAAGGCCAGGCCCTCAGAAGGCAGCTGAGGGACCCAGAAGGTGCTTGGGACAAGGGGTGGGTTCTCCTACGGACGACTGGCTGTGACATCAGGGTGTAGCTAGTAATTTGTAATCCTTTACTATGAAGAAGGTTTAAGAGATTGTGCTCTTTCCTAAGCCCTATTGCAATCAGTAATTTTTTTTTCTTATTTCAAAATATTAATCAAGGCGGTACAAGTATATATATATATTTTTAACAAGAATATATTGTATAATGCTTAAACCAGGGCTGTTAGTGTGCCCATCACCAGAAAGTGCTCACTGCACCCTAAGGTAAGGTCTGCCCCACACCCCTGTCCCCCACTTTCTGATTTCTCAGGCCCTTTGTATTGTTTTATGCCCATGGGCACCCCCATCAGCTCCCACTTACTAGTGAGAACTCCTGGTGTTTGGTATTCCATTCCTGAGATACTTCACCTATATAAGGGTCTCCTATTCCCTCCATGTTACCCCAAATGACATTAGTGCATTTATCTGATGACTGAGTGGTGCTCCATCTCCTTGTTACCCCAGATGACATTAGTCCATTTTTCTGATGACTGAGTGGTGCTCCATCTCCACGTTACCCCAGATGACATTATTCTATCTTTTCTGATGGCTGAGTGGTGCTCCATCTCCACGTTACCCCAGATGACATTATTCTATCTTTTCTGATGACTGAGTGGTGCTCCATCTCCTCATTACCCCAGATGACATTAGTCCATTTTTCTAATGACTGAGTGGTGCTCCATCTCCACGTTACCCCAGATGACATTATTCTATCTTTTCTGATGACTGAGTGGTGCTCCATCTCCTCGTTACCCCAGATGACATTAGTCCATTTTTCTGATGACTGAGTGGTGCTCCATCTCCTCGTTACCCCAGATGACATTAGTCCATTTTTTCTGATGGCTGAGTGGTGCTCCATCTCCTCATTACCCCAGATGACATTATTCTATCTTTTCTGATGGCTGAGTGGTGCTCCATGGTGTACGCACACCACGTTTTCTATATCCACTCACGACCTGATGGGTGCTTGGGCTGATTCCTCATCTTTGCAATTGTGAATTTTGCTGAGACAACATTCATGAGCAGGTGTCCACCTGAAGAGAAGCTTCTCCTGTGTTGCTGTTCATTCAGCTCTGTGGGGACAGTGACCACAGTGTGTGCCCCACGGCCACCATGCGGGCTCCTGACGGCCATCCTGGTCTCAGTAAGCACTTGGCAACTGAGCACACTTTACTTCTTGTCAGTGGCACGTCTATCACGGGGCTTTTAGTGAAGCTGGGAGATGAGTCTTACTGCCTTGAACTTTAAGTCAGAATCAATGTTATGTGCAAGGCCCAAAATCTTACTTCAAAGAAGAGAAACTGTTTTAGTTCAACATTTAGGGTCACATTGTTTTTTTTGCAATAATAACCATTTAATTGAGTTCTTTGTAAATTGTAGTATGGACATATACAAATCCAATTCCTCCTACCCCCTGGAGTCCTCCTAGAATAGAACAGACACTCCTCGGTCCCTGGTGCAACCTGCGGCCTTCCTGGCTGCGGGAATGAGAAGACTGCCCAGTGTTCTGAACCAATAATTCTATCATTCTGCAAAGTCCAAATATTTGTAAAACGTTAGGTGTTAAGCGATGAGGAATTCTCCCTAGGGCCTTCCAGTGCAGGAAGCTGGCTTCCTGTGGCACAGTTGTGCTTGAATTTTCTGGATTAGTCATTCAATCCTCTCTTTATTTTAGGGTGCAATGCCTGGCGTGGGGCTGCGGGCACACACAGTAAAACCTGTTAAAGATTGATGAATCTGGCTGTCTATGGCTGGAGTGTTCCAGCCACCCAGGGACGAGGGGTACCACTTCTCCAATCGGGATTGAAATGAGTTGAAAGCAACACAAACAAAAGAGAGACGCCTCTCTGGGGCTCGGGAGGCCCTGCAGGTTTTGTTCCAAGTCAGTGGGAAGGGCGGCGTCTGTGGCTCAGTGAGTAGGGCGCCGGCCCCATATACCGAGGGTGGTGGGTTCAAACCCGGTCCTGGCCAAACTGTGACAAAAAATAGCTGGGTGTTGTGGCGGGCACCTGTAGTCCCAGCTACTCGGGAAGCTGAGGCAGGAGAATCACCTAAGCCCAGGAGTTGAAGGTTGCTGTGAACTGTGATGCCACAGCAGTCTACCAAGGGCAATAAAGTGAGACTTTGTCTCTTAAAAACAAAAACAAAAACAAAAACCAAGTCAGTGGGAACTCACTTGAGAGGTGACTGCAGCACGCCTTTCAGAGGGCTGAGAAGGGCAGCGTTGTTGGCAGATGCTAGTATAGATGTGAGGCACACCTGATGTGGTAAGTGAGCATCTCTTAAACAAACTCATCTGTTATTTTCATAAAACTCTTACAATGCCATGGTCATCACTTAAAGTGCATTTAAAAAATAATTATTGCCATGCAGAGCTCACACATGCCAACTCTCTGAGTTTCTTCTTTTTCTTTTTCTTTTTTTTTTTTGAGACAGAGCCTCAAGTTGTTGTCCTGGGTAGAGTGCTGTGGCATCACAGCTTACACCAACCTCCAACTCCTGGGCTCAAGCGATTCTCCTGCCTCCATGTCTCAAGTAGCTGGAACTACAGGCACCCGCCACAATGCCTGGCTATTTTTTAGTTGTAGCTGTCATTGTTGTTTGGCAGGCCCAGGCTGGATTCGAACCCGCCAGCTCAGGTGTATGTGGCTGGTGCCTCAGCTGCTTGAGCCACAGGCGTTGAGCCTTCCTTTTTTTTTTTTTTTTTTTTTTTGAGACGTAGTCTCACTATATTGCCCCATGGTGTCACAGCTCACAGCAACCTCAAACTCTTGGGTTTAAGTGATTCTCTTGCCTCAGCCTCCCAAGTAGATGGGACTACAGGCACCCATCACAATGTCCAGTTGTTTTTGTTGCATTGTCATTGTTGTTTAGCTGGCCCAGGCTAGGTTTGAGCCCGCCAGCCTGGGTGCATGTGGCTGGCGCCGTAACCACTGTGCTGTAGGCTCCAAGCCTCTCTGAGTTCCATTACAGAGCCCAACCTCACTATAGAATTCACTTGGCCTTCTGTTTCTTTATTCAAAACAGAAGTTAAGTTTGAAAGACAGTTATAGTTCCTTACCAGGACAACAATTTAATAGAAAACATTAATGCTGACAATGTAGCTGAGAACTCATTAGGCCAAAGATATTATTTGTCTGGCATTAATTATTTCCATTTTCTTTCATTCTGCATTATTTTCTTTTTCTTTCTTCCTTTCTTTTTGGTGCTAAAACCAGAGGGTTATCCATCCTAACAGTGTTTTAGACATAAAACCCCCTGTTGCTATGGTGGGGGTTTTACTGCCCTTGCAGTGGCTTAGCAGGAAAGGCTTGCACTGGGTTCCAGGAGGTCTCTGGCTGCTTCTAGAATGGAACCTACACTCAACGCAGAGAGGAAAGGGACAGAGACAGGATGGATGTGACCTACACTCAACATGGAGAGGAAGGGGGCAGGGATAGTTTGAAATTTCTAACTGGTCGGGACACATGGCCTTTTGAAGGTCTGCATGTGTCCCACGTGAGTCAGACTGTGTGCCTTGAACATTTCGTTGCCTATACCACAGAGACCTCATTTCGTGGCGGCTGGGGAGGGGCTCAGAGGTGTGGGCTGCTCGGGGTCTCCGGATGGCCAGCTTCTCAGGACAGTTTTGATGGCCCATTTCATTTAAAAAATATATACACTTTCTGTTGACTGTAATGTCAATGCTAGTGACTATGAGATGCAGCACCTTCTCTCCTGGGTGGTGAAGGACATCGACAATATCCTTCTGCTGTATCAGTGGAGACAATGAGGGAGCTTGACACGCCCAGGCCCTGACTCCCAGGCGCCCGCTGCCTGTGCGCATTTGAGTGGGAGGTAAATGCACTCAAAGGCATTTAACTCATTTTGAAGGCTGGTGGGGAGTAAAGTGTGGATACGATCACTTGGTTTGGTCATTTCTGTCATTTTTACCCCTCTGGCTACTATAATTTTACCAACTCTAGAAAACAAAACTTTCAAAAGTTTGCAAAATGATCTATCAATTTTCTATCATTGACGGAGTCTGATAGAAGACTCTTTATGAGCAAGAACCCTTAGGCCCTCATCAGACTAACCCCAGAGGCTGCTGAGCCTGGCTGGGAGAGTCTGTACGCCATTTCCCCAGGATGGCCCCACCGTCCAGACGCTTCTCCTTCCCCATGAGAGAAGCAGATTCCGAGAAGACATCTCTATTTCCAGAGTCGCCATCCGAAACCATGTAATGTTTAGTAACTACTTTGGTCTGGTCTTTTTAGAAATCCTGCAATTGTTTACTAAGAATGAACTGGAAGTGAATTAAACAAAATGAAAGTCTTTGAAGACTGGCATCTCTTCTCCAGCAGAAAGGGGGAAATGCTTTCATGCTATACTTGTCAAAACATTCCATCAGAAGGTGGAAAAAAAAGGATTTCTAAAACCAGAGTTGTGGTTTGGTTTATAAGAACAGTAGAACTATGAATTCCTTCTCAACTCAGTTTATCAACAGTCTCTTGGAGTCTGTGCGAGGTTTTCCATCTAGACACAAAATAGCTTTTATCATCATTGTCCTGGGTGTGAGCCAACTAACACGTTTTCTTTGAAACCATTTCTCCAGAACAGTTGACTTGAGCCTGGAGTCCAGTGAATAATTTTGTCACCACTGTAGTGATGGTGGCTATGTGGGTGGATGTCTCTTTCCCTGGGGTTCTGCATGGTGAGGTCACTCCCAACCCGAGGGAGGTCACCATGCAGCACCGTCCAGCAGGCCAGCCTCATGGTCATTTCTGTGCTTCTGTAAACACCACATGTTCACCAGAGCCCCTGGTTTCCCGTCTGTTCTTTCAAAAACATCTGACTGGCCAGGAACCTGGCTAAGCAGAAAAAAAGAGTTACCTTTTCTCTCAGCTTTGCTGTTCCTCTGATGTTGAAAAGTCCTCCTCTCTGGTTAGTTCACGTGTAAGTTTGGAAGGGGTGTGTGATTCTCAGAGACAGTGGGCTTCCTCCCTGGACTTCAAGGGCAACAAACTCACAAAAGATACTGAGCGTTTCAAGGTGCTGGAGTTTTTGGCTTTAGTGTCAATGCCTGATAGCAGGAAAGTACAACCTTTTCATTAGGAAGGAGCATGGCGTGGGCTGCCAAAGCATCTGTGTATGAGGGCCCATGGCAGGGCGTCCATGAGAAGAGGAATGGACGGACGCGGGCCCATGTGCGGGGCGTCCATGAGAAGAGGAAAGGACGGACGCGGGCCCATGTGCAGGGCATCCATGAGAAGAGGAATGGACGGACGCGGGCCCATGTGCAGGGCGTCCATGAGAAGAGGAATGGACGGACGCGGGCCCATGTGCGGGGCGTCCATGAGAAGAGGAAAGGACGGACGCGGGCCCATGTGCGGGGCGTCCATGAGAAGAGGAAAGGACGGACGCGGGCCCAGGTGCGGGGCGTCCAGGAGCAGAGGGATGGC
>CAUYTI010163160.1:0-16279 GCA_963575145.1 Galago senegalensis
ACAGGTGCCCGCCACAACGCCCGGCTATTTTTTGGTTGCAGCCGTCATTGTTGTTTGGCGGGTCCGGGCTGGGGATTCGAACTCGCCACCTTAGGTGTACGTGGCTGGCGCCTTAGCCGGTTGAGCTATAGGCGCCGAGCCTGGATGCTTGTTGTTACAAATGGCTATAATTTATTGCTTTGTGATGTAAAGAGGCCACAATTTATTTATCCTGTCTGTGGATGAACATGTGGCTTGTATCCAGGTTTTGTCATTGTTACCAGATGAAGAAGGTCCAGCTGTCTGTCACCGTCTGACAATATGCAGAGATGGAGATAGGTCCATCAAACTTTGTCAGATGGCCAGGATTCTGGAAAACAGTGAGAGTAGCCTCTCTAGGACTATTCAGTTCTTCTGTTTCCAACATTGCAGTTTTATATATTTGGGTTCAAAGTGAAGACCATGTTAAACCCTTAAACAATAATTGGACAAACCCATGAGTTGTAGTAAACAATGATCAGTGTAACTAGGGATCCTAGATAACATTTCAATTCAAAAGTTATCTCCTAAATCAATCCACCTAAACTACTGAAGATAGACATCTTTAGGGTGGAAGCTAAATCTACAAAACAGTAAGAACGGGAGACAGGGGATGAAGGTCAGGTAGGACCTAAACCGCCCAGACCAGCTGTGTCATGTCTGCCCTACCCTGGCAGACTCCATTTTATTTTTACTACATGTGCTTTCAGCGTTATAAACAATGCCGAGAAATGTTCTCGGACATGTTTCCAGTCTCCAGGACTTATCCCTAGGGGAAGTGTTGGCTCATCGTTATGCACATGATCAACTTTATAATTTGGTTTTGCCAAATGGTTTTTCAGAAAAGAGGTACCATTAGTTTCCTGGGGCTGCTGTAACAAATTGCCACAAACTTGGTGGTTTCAAAAAACAAAAATGTACTCTTTTGCTCTTCTGGAAGTCAGAAGCCTAAACTTAGCATCACTGAGTGGAATTCAAGGTAGAGCAGGGCCATACTTTTTCCCAGAAGTTCTAGAAGAGCATCCTTCCTTGCCTTTTCCAGCTTCTGGTGGTTCCAGACTTCTGTCCCTACGGCCACATCCTTCCGATCTCTGCCTTCATTCTCACGTGGCCTTCTCTTCTACATCTGTGAATTCTTTCTTTGCATCTGTTATAAGGATACTTGTAATTACATTTAGGGGCCACCCAGATTGTCCAGAACACCCCCCTCAAAGCAAAATCCTTAACATGTATTTTGTCACGTTAAGTAACATTTGCAGATCCTAGGGATTAAGGACCAAACAATTTGGGGGGCTACTTATTCCACCAGTAATGGATAAACCTACTTCTTGCTCCTCATCCTCACCAATACTTGAAATTGTCTGACTTTTGCCTTTTTGCCAATTTAAAAAATGTATTCATCCTTATGCATTGAGTCTCATCTGTGCCTGGCCCTGGTGCTACACACTGGGACACAGACACTTTCTTTGACTTCAATATGTTAAACACAGGGTCACAGAAATGAGTCAGACACAATCCTTGACCTCAAGGAGCTCAGGGTTGGATGAGTGGGATGGACAAATGAGTTAGTGCTGTGACAATTTTGAGGTATTTCTGGAGTACTTGACCCAGCCTGGAAGGTGAATGAAGGCTTCCTAGAAGAGGTGACACTTCAGTTGAAACTTAAGGATTAGAAGAAGTGAGGTAAGTAGGAGGAGTTGAGGAAGTAGGAAAGAGAGACCAGCAAAAGTCTGAAACAGCACAATACATATGAGAAATGGTAAGTAGTTTAATGTGGTTGGAATGAAGTATGGGACAGGATGAAGTAAAGGCTTTCAGCTCGGCATCTGTGGCTCAAGCGGCTAAGGCGCCAGCCACGTAAACCTAAGGTGGCAGGTTCGAATCCCCAGCCCGGACCTGCCACACAACAAGGACGGCTGCACCCAAAAAATAGCTGGGCGTTGTGGCAGGCGCCTGTGGTCCCAGCGACTTAGGAGGTAGAGGCAGGAGACTTGCTTGAGCCCAGAAGTTGGAGGTTACTGTGAGCAGTGAAGCCATAGCACTCTACCCAGGGGGACAGCTTGAGGCTCTGTCTCAAAAAAAAAAAAAAGAAGTAAAGGCTTTGTGCGATAAGCTGAACAGTCAGAAATATGGCGGCACCTATGGCTCAGTGGGTAGGGTGCCAGCCCCACATACTGAGGGTGGCAGGTGTGAACTGGCCCTGGCCAAACTGCAACAAAATACAGCTGGGCATTGTGGCAGGTGCCTGTGGTCCCAGCTACTTGGGAGGCTGAGGCAAGAGAATTGCCTAAGCCCAAGAGCTGGAAGTTGTTGTGAGCTATGACGCCTCAGCACTTTACTGAGTTGAATAAAGTAAGACTCTGTCTCAAAAAAAAAAGAGTCAGAAATAAAATATTAATTTAAAACTTGCATATTTCAAAAGGATTTGTACTTGTGTGCTTGTAAAATATTTAGATATACACTGGAATCAAACCCCCCCTCGTGCCCCCATAATCTCAGCTGTCCCCCAAATTGATCTCTAATCATATTTTAGGTTACATCTTTTTTTCCTTTAAAAAATGTAAGATGTGGCTCGGCGCCTGTGGCTCAACCGGCTAAGGCGCCAGCCACGTACACCTAAGGTGGCGGGTTCGAATCCCCAGCCCGGGCCCGCCAAACAACAATGACGGCTGCAAACAAAAAATAGCCGGGCGTTGTGGCGGGCGCCTGTGGTCCCAGCTACTTGGGAGGCGGAGGCAGGAGACTCGCTAGAGCCCAGGAGTTGGAGGTTGCTGTGAGCTGTAATGCCACGGCACTCTACCCAGGGGGATTGCTTGAGGCTCTGTCTAAAAAAAAAAAAAAAAAAAAGAGTATACTTGAATGATGCAGCCATAATAAGGCAGACAGCGGAGTAATTGTGTTATTAAGAATAGTCTCGTGGTACAGTGGCTCATGCTTGTAATCCCAGCACTTTGGGTGGATGAGTCAAGAGGATCTCTTAAGGCCAGGAGTTTGAGACCAGCCAGCCAACATAATGAGTCCCTGTCTCTACAAACAATAAAAAAAAAATTAGCCAGTCATTGTGGTGGGTGCTGCTTGTAGTCTCAGCTTCTTGGAAGGCTGAGGTAGGAGTCCAGTTGTTTGCAGCTGCAGCAAGCCATTGCTCTCTAGCCTGGGCAACAGAGTGAGACCTTGTCTCAAAAACCCAAAACAAAAAATAACTGCTCCTCCCCCCTCCCCCCAAAAAAAACAAAAAAACGAACCACCAACTCCCCAGAAAAACCAACAAAACTCCCCTATATTCTAGAGACAATACAGGATAACTTTCACTTTACTTAACATTGTTGCCTTCCTGAGTTTTACAAGTGAAAAAAAACCTTTGGGGGAAGAAGTGTCCAACTGAGCATTTTAATAGGGAGGAATCTTAATTTTAAATTAGATTGCTAGTTTGGAATGAGACTTACAATTGTTGCTGGGAGCAGGGGATAATAAGAACAGACATGGCCAGGTTTGGTAGCTTATGCTTATAGTCCCTGAACTTTGGGAGGCCTACGTGAGGGGATTGCTTGAGGCCAGGTATTTGAGGCTGTAGTGAGCTATGACCATGCCACTGTACTCCAGCCAGGGTGACAGAAGGAGTGCCTGTCTCTGAAAATGAATGAATGAATGAATGGAATATAGAGATTCAGTGGAGATTTTAGCTTAAGTAACTTTGTAGAAAAAGGTGTGAAAGTCAGATGTGTTCCAATAATTGACCAGGTTTTAGGATAAGGAGCTCACACAAAATCCTTGGACTCTAAAGTTGGAAAATGTTGGAGAGGGAACAGAATGGTGCCTTTTTTCTTTCTATAGTATATCTTATAGCCCTAGGAAAATCTAAACTTGAATATTAGCTGGTTTTGTACTTTGGAGTTTTACCGGGGCAGGTTCATTGTAAAACTCAGATTTATAATTTTATGATTATAACCCCCAAATCTTCATTGACAATAAGGAACTTTTGCTTATTCTCTATCTAGTTTTGGAATAGTTTATGTATTTTATAATTAAAAAAATTTTACAAAGATGTTGCCAACATGTAGAGAATATTTTGTAAAATTTTGTAGTGAATATTTTGTAAACAAAGGTACATTTAGCTATAATTTCCATTTTCCCGATGTATGGTAACTTTAGGAGGATATTTTCAGAGAGCAAGATATCCCCCTTTGCTAGTGATTCTTACACAATTGTAAAGGAATTGTTTCTGACGCTTATGTGGAATAATGGGATTTATAAGATAATAAAGGAAGCTAGAAATAATATTTTTGGTATGCCTACCCTGTTAGGCTCTTTACATTCCGTAACTCTTACAATCTTAGGTTCACCCTGTTGTCACCCCATTTTACAGTTGAGAATAACTGAGGCTAGCACTTTAATTAAGGGAGATAAGACATGTACGTACATAAATATAACATGAAACAAGATAAATTTGTTACATTGACCACGTAAAACAAAAACTAACATTTGAAGGACCACCGGCGCACTTTACCACGTGCCCGCTCCTGCAAATGAACTTTTGGTGTGGCCACAGACTGGCATCCCTTGGAATGAAACCTTGAGAGTGCAAATCCACCAAGGATTCCTTCGTAGGAAGGGAAACACCACCTGAACTTTCCTCCAGGAAAGCCTCATCTGCGTGCCCTCAGTGCTCTTCATTTAAGGAAGTTGGCTGGGGGAGGGGGCTTGCCTTGCGGCTGCGTCCTGCTCCCTGCGCGCTCCCCCACCCCCACCCCCAGCCTCTGCTGCCGCTAAACCCCGGAGAGCGGAGCGTGCACGTTGAGATTCCTCGGCGGGCCTGGCAGCAGTGCTGGGCATGCTCAGTGGGCAGGACTCGTTAGAGTGGCGAGTAAGGAAGCGTTGGCTCTTCTCTGGGTCTGCCTTCCCCGGTTCAGGCCCCGGCCCTGGGCTTTTGTGTGCGCGGAGCCGCAGCTACCGCTGCCTCCTCGCGGGGCCGCCCGACCCCAAATGCTGTCTGGCCTGTCCGGTTTCCGCCGTTAACCTCGCTGAGCGGCCGGGAGGAGGAGCGGGGCGGGGCCGGCGGGCGGGCGGACAGGCAGGAGGGCCCTGCCGGGGGTGGGGGTGGGTGCTGGGAGCCCCGCGGGGGGTGGGGGGAGGGGGCGGGCGCGGAGTCACGGGGGTGGGGTCACCGGCGGTGGCTTCGGGAGGCCAACTGGGAGGGGAGGGGGCCGTGGGGGCGGCTCGGCGGAACCAGCCCCGGCTGGGGAGCAGTGGCGACTCCGGGGGCCGGGGCCAGGGCTTTCCGGGCTTCGGTGAAGCCGCCGTGGGCCCCATCTTCCGGCGGTCCGCGGAGTTTGTGGTGATTGTTGCTGCTGCCGACACCGCCCCGGCTGCCATCTCCTCCTTCTGGGCCGCCACCTCCTCCTCTTCCTCCTCCTCCTGGGCCGGGCCGATCCCCTCCCCGCTGCCGCCTCCTCCTGGGCTGGGCCCGCGGTGTCTCGTCCCCTCGCGGAGCCGCTCCTGCCGCCGTCGCCGCCGCCGCCTCCTCATTCATCCTCGTGCACCATAGGCGGCACAGGCACCAAGATGTCCAACCGAGTGGTCTGCCGGGAAGCCAGTCACGCCGGGAGCTGGTACACAGCCTCAGGTAGGGCCCCAGGCCCCCCGCCCGCCGCGGCCGCCGCCGCCTGGCCCCGCGCCGGCCCGGCCGAGGTCGGCGGCCCGGCCCCGCGGCGGCGGCGGGCGGGGACCAGGGCGCGGACCGCGTGCGGAGGGAGCGGGCCGAGGCCGGCCTGGCCGCCTCCCCCACCCGGGCGGCCGGCAGCCCGGCCTTACGCTCCCCAGAGTTGGGTGAGAGGGAGAGTTGCCGCCTCGCAGCCTGCGCCCTCCTTCGGGACCAGGCTGGCGGAGAGAACGTGCTCCCGGACCCGAGTCTACTTGTCGCCTGCTCCGGGTCGCTGGAAGCTGGCGGCCAGCCTCTGCTGCCACCCCCGGGAAGGACGGTGTGCCGGGCACCAAGCCGGGCTCACCACACCGCTGGGCAGCGACCCTCTGCCCTTTTGCCAAGTGGGGGACGCGCTTTCCTCTGCTCCCCTCCGCTCCCTGCCCTCCCTGGCGGCGGTCAGAGGGGCGCCCTCTCCCCGCAGGAGTTTTCTCTGGCTGCCCACCGAGCCGCCTCGCTCGCTCGCTCGCTCGCTTGCTCGCAGCCTGGGAGGAAGTCTTTTCGCGTTTTGCCTCTGGCACTTTGGAAAGGCAGGCGGCGTTTTCCCTCACCTTTCTGTGCTCCGCTCTCCTGGAAGGAGTGAAGGGTAGTACTTTTTCACGTTCTCAGACTGGAGACCAGGTTTCCTCATGGGAGAGCTGTCAGAGGAGGGTCTTTCCTGGATTTGTCTCCTTGTATGTTGGGGTTAGAGTAGAAGTACTGCTAATCAGGGGCTTTGGGTGGCCTCCCAGCTCTTTTGTCAGTGTTTGCATTGTTACTGTCATTCACGAAAGGGGCAGCTGGAGATGGCATCAGCACTTTTCCTGAGCAGCCTCCTCGGTCTCCAGTCGCCCGACACCGAGCAGGTGCTGGACTACCCAGCGAATTAGTTTAGGCTTTGAACGAATTTAATCTTCTGTCTCCAGTGTCTGAAAACATTTTAGAGTTCTTTATGTAAGAGAGTGTAGGGACTTTCCTTTTAATAAAGCTCTTGTTAGAATGCCTATTTCTGGGATTATTTTCAGGAGTCAGATTTCTGGTTTGTTAACAAAGAAAGTTCCACTGTGATTCCTAATACTCTTCAGTCATTTGGTATTGGCTTATCAATAGCTAGACCTAGCTTCTTAATGTAAATGGGATCATATGGGTTGGATAGTGAGATGGTTTGGGAGAAAAAAAGATTTGGAAGAAAATATATTTTTCTGAGGTTGCTAAACTTGCTTATTAATATATGTGTCTTACTGACTCAACGAGGATTTGCTGTGTTAAGACACAAAAGAATTGTGATGATTGGATTTGCAGCAGCTATAGCTAACAGGTAGCTATAATTTGGCATTAAAGAAAGATGACATTTTGTGGTTACAGTGGTTTTTCTTCATGATCCTAGAATACTTCATAAACGTTTTATCAGTTCTCACAATGGAGAATGTCAGTTAAGTTATTCTGGTTCAACGTATGGGGAAACTAGAGAAGTTCATTGATGTGCCCAAGACTCGTTATACTGAGCCGGTGGCAAAACAGGAGTTGGGAAATGGGAGTCCCTGGCTCCTGAGTTAGTCCTCACATCAGTGTATTATTAATATTAGTTATCAATGACTAATGGCCTTTTCAGGGTTGTAAATAACTAAACTTTTTCTCCTATGTTTGGAATACTGTTTTGAAGAATTTAAAAGAGTTTAAAAATCTCAAGTTTTCTCTTTCTTGGCCAATTTTTTTTTGATTTGCTCATTTTGGTTTTCTGTACTTTTCTGTAAGTGTTTTAAACTATTGTTTGCAATGGAATGTGGGCAAGTGATTTTTGAAGGAATTTTCATAGATTCTTGAACATTCTTTGGGTAATAGGACATAGCTTACACTTCGGACTTAGAAAATTGTCTTCAGTGTATCTTCTGAAATATATGATGGATCCTTTAATCCAGCTCAAAAAAGTCTGTGATTATAGTTGTCAATTGTGAACTAAAATGAATTATTTTCTTGAAAATTTTAAATGCATTCTTATTTCCTTAACTTCTGAGTGAAGTCAATAATGCCATTTTTGGCATATGAATTGTTGTAGAGAAACCATTAAAATTAAGACCATGTATGAGACTTTTTTTAGAGTACTAGGGCGTCATAGCTCACAGCAACCTCCAACTCATGGGCTTAGGCGATTCTTTTGCCTCAGCCTCCCGAGTAGCTGGGACTACAGGCCCCCACAACAATGCCTGACTTTTTTTTTTTGTTGGAGTTTGGCTGGGGCCGGGTTTGAACCTGCCACTCTCAGTTTATGGCGCCGGCACCCTACCCACTGAGCCACAGGTGCCACCCCGTGTGTGTGTGTGTGTGTGTGTGTGTGTGTGTGTGTGTGTGTAACTTTTTAAACTTGAGTAATTAACAGTGAACTTAAAGCAATTTAGGTGTAAAAGCTTGTGTTGTTATCTTAAAAAGTAAATGAAGTAAAACTATAGATACTTAAACTTCAAATTGGTTTGCTAAATGACTTTTATCTTTAACGTGGCAGTATACCTACGTTGATAACATTCTTGGGGAAAATTCTACTTGTGTTATGGTTTCTCTAGTAAACTAGTCCTAAAAATATGTGGGCAATAGAAAAGAGAGATGTGTTTGTGGAATGTCATTCTATGGTTTCTACAGCATTCAGGTTGTATCCATAGAATTAAAGTGTTCAATTACTGATATAACTAAAGGCAAAATCACATTTGCTTCAGTTACTTCAGAAAAAGTATGTGTGTCCGTATATAACTGTTAGATATATACACACACATCTTTTCTTATAGCTAGATCCATTGATAAAGATTTATATGAATTGTTACTTGTCCTCAAGGAATTTTCAGTTTATTTAAAGTAATAACTCAAGGCAGCAAATAAATATCAGATAAGTTGAGATAGCGCTTTTAAGATTTTTGAGGAGGGTGAAATCACTTTGATGTAGGATTCAGAGTATGCTTTGAAGGAAGGGTATTTGACTAGGTTTGGAACAGTAGGAAAGAACATTGGATTGGGAAACACCACAGACATACAGAGGCTGGTAAATCTAAGTAGTTCAATTTAATAACGAGGGAAGGTTCACAAGGGTGTAGTTCATGAGCCTGTAATAGTAGGCAGGTGCTAAGTATGTATGGTTATGAATGTTAGGTGTAATAGTGATTAGAGTTAGGTACTGAGGATCAATGGTGGTTTCTGAGTAGGAAACTAATACGATGCAAGTATCATTTTAGGAAAATTAATCTCATAGGAAGGTTAATCCTCACTTCTTTACCGGTGTGCAGCAGGGATCAGCAAACAGACTATGGCCCATAGCCCAGATATAGCCAGCAGCCTTTTTTTTTTTTTTTTGATAAGGTTCACTGGTTAAGAATGGTTTTTGATTTTTAAAAAGTATTAAAAAGCAAAGAAAACCAATATAGTAGAGACCATGTCTGACACATAAAGTATGAAATATTTACTAGTTGGACCTTTATAGAAAAAAATTGTTGACCTCTAGTATAGGTTAATAGTTCTCAAATTGTGATCTTTGGACTAGCAGCATAATCTAGTCTATTTCCTCAAGATTTGTTACAGTTTTCATTACAGGACCATCATAGCTGTCTCCTAACTGTATTCTTCTTGTAGCTAAGTCTGTCCTATTCACTGCTGCTTGAGTAATCTGTTGACCATATTATTCCTTTGATCATTTCCTCACTGATCTATCTTGCCTCTTGGATGAGGTCTAAGTCCTTTCATGACTTGACACCTTCCCCATAACCTATCCTAGTGCTTGGTTTTACTACCTTTAAGCAACATCTAGCAGTTGTTCCTTGTTTCTTTAAATACATCATGTTGTTTCTTATCAGTGTGTTTTTTTTTTTAGATAGGGTCTCACTTTGTTGCCCTTGGTAGAGTGCTATGGTGTCACAGCTCACAGCAACCTCAAACTCTTGGGCTCAAGTGATTCTCTTGCCTCAGCCTCCCAAGTGGGTAGGACTATAGGCACCCACGACAGTGGCTAGCTGTTTTTAGAGGGGGGGGGTCTCGCTCTGGCTCAGGCTGGTCTTGAACTCATGAGCTCAGGCAATCCACCCACCTTTGCCTCCCTACTCATCTTTTAAAGACTCAGGTGTTAACACCACCAAGAAACCTATCCTGATGATTTTTTTCACTTGGGCAATTTTTGATGTTTCTTTGTGCTCCTGTATTATCCTGTTGCATATCTTCATACATTTACCTTGTCTTCTGTAAATTATAAACTCCTTGAAGTCAAGGGCCATGTCTTAATCAATTTTTGTACCCTAAGTACTCAGCACAGATTTTGTACATGGTCGATACTTAGCAAGTATTTAACTAAACAAATGTTAACGGGCTTGTGTTGTATAGTAGGTGATTAGCCTGTGGTAGGTATTGATAGTATATGAATAGAGATACAGATGTTTAAATCTTTTTTTTTTTTTTTTTTGAGACAGAGCCTCAAGCTGTCCCCCTGGGTAGAGTGCTGTAGCAGCACAGCTCACAGCAACCTCCAAGACCTAGGCTCAAGCGAGTCTCCTGCCTCAACCTTCCAAGTAGGTGGGACCACAGACGCCCGCCACAACACCCAGCTATTTTTTTGGTTGCAGTCGTCATTGTTGTTTGGCAGGCCTGGGGTGGATTCGAACCCGCCACCTTAGGTGTATGTGGCTGGTGCCTTAGCCGCTTGAGCCACAGGTGCTGAGCCCAGATGTTTAAATCTTGAAGAGCACTAAGGCTGATGTGGAATTGCTGCCCATCAAGTCTCTGAGCATTGTATAGATGAAGATTCTTGGTAGTAGGGTTTCCAATGAGTGCAAGATTTTTTAGAGGAGTCTCACATACATACAGAAGGGTGGACAGCTGGATGAATAAGCACATTCAGATGATAGGAACCCTCATCAAGAAACATCAGTACTGGAACTCATGATAAATACCTCTCCACCCTTTGCTTTGTGTTCCTTGTATTCTAACACTATAGAAAAATTTTGTCTATTTTTAAATTCTGTACCAGTAGAATCATATAACGTGTATTCTTTGAGCTCCTTTTGCTTAACATTACATTTTTAAGATTAATCCCTGTTTGTGTTGTTTATTCATTTTCATTGCTATATTCTGTTGTGTGAATACAGTTTATTCTGCTGTTGAAAGACATTTGGTTTTTTAGTTTTGCTTCTTTTTTTTTTGAGACGGAGCCTCAAGCTATCCCCCTGGGTAGAGTCCCATGGCATCACAGCTCATAGCAACCTCCAACTCCTGGGTTCAAGCGAGTCTCCTGCCTCAGCCTCCCAAGTAGCTGGGACTACAGGCGCCCGCCACAACGCCTGGCCATTTTTTAGTTGCAGCCATCATTGTTGTTTGGTGGGCCTGGGCTGGGGATTCGAACCTGCCACCTTAGGTGTATGTGGCTGGTGCCTTAGCCGCTTGAGCCATAGGCGCCGAGCCTTAGTTTTGCTTCTATGAACATTCTTACACCTTTTTTGGGTGAATATATATGTGATTTTTGTTGGGGATATACCTTGGGGTGGAATTGTTAGGTCATGGTTTATGCATATATGTTTTGGTAGATTCTGCTAAAATTGTACATGTGGTTTTAAAAATTTATATCCTCATCAGCAATGTATAAGAGTTCTTCTTTCATATCTTTGCCAATACTTGGTCTTGTCAGTCTTTTTAGTTGTGGAAGGGTGGGTAGTGCTATTACAGTGTATTTTTTTTTTTTTAATTGTGGGGATACATTGAGGGTACAAGATACCAGGTTACACTGATTGCATTTGTTAGGTAAAGTCCCTCCTATAATTGTGTCTTGCCCCCAAAAGTTGTGTCACACACCAAGACCCCACCCTCTCTCTCCTTCCCTCTCTCTGCTCTTCCCTTCACCCATCTTCCTCCCTCCTCTCTCCCTACTCTTCCCTTCTCCCACCCCTTCCCTCTCAATGCTCTTCCTTTCCTCCAACCCACTCCCTCCTCTCTCTTTGCTCTTCCCTTCCCCCACTCCCCACTATGTACTAAGTCATTAATTGTCCTCATATCAAGATTGAGTACCTAGGATTCATGCTCCTCCATTCTTGTGAAGCTTTACTAAGAATAATGTGTTCCACTTCCGTCCAGGTTAATACAAAGGTTGTAAAGTCTCCATCTTTTATTAATGGCTCTATAGTATTCCATGGTATACATATATCATAGTTTGTTAATCCCTTCTTGGATTAGTAGGCATTTAGGCTGTTTCCACATTTTGCTGATTGTAAATTGAGCTGAGATAGTGTAGTTTTAATTTGTATTATCCTGATGACTAATAAAATTGAACATTTTTTCACATTGGGGACCCCATGTTTATTGGCCATTAGAATTCTCTTGGGAAGTGTCTTTTAAACCTTTTGCCCTTTTTTCTGTTGAATGTTTACTTTTCTTATATTGATTTGTAGTTTTTGTTTATTCTGGATACAGTTCTTTGTTAGTTGTATGTATTACAAGTATCTTCCACCTTGTCCACCCTGTAGATGGCCCTTTCAGAATCTTGATGCTTAGCAAGTTAAAGTTCTTAATTTTATTTTATTTTTTATTTTTTTTTGCAATTTTTGGCCAGACCTGGGTTTGAACCCAGACCTCCAGTATATGGGGCCAGCAGCCCTACTCCTTTGAACCACAGGCACTGCCCAAAGTTCTTAATTTTAAAGAAGTCCAGTTTATTTATTAAGTAGTACTTTCTTGGTTTCCTTTTATGAAATCAAAACTTAAATGTCTTGAAGTTACTGTCTCATGTTTTTCCTTAAGATCTTTATCTTTTTACCTTTCATAGTAAGAGCTATAGTTTATCTGGTTGATTGGAGTATATGTATGCTGTGTGTGTGAAAAAGCAGTACATTACATTAAAAGTTTTTTTTTTTTAAGAGACAGAGTCTTACTTTATCACCTTGGTAGAGTACTATGATGTCACAGCTCACAGCAACCTCCAAATCCTGAGGCAATTCTCTTGCCTCAGCCTCCCGAGTAGCTGGGACTACAGGCGTCTGCCACAATACCTGGCTATTTTTTTTTTGTTGCAGTTTGGCTGGGGCCGGGTTTGAACCCGCCACCCTTGGTATATAGGGCCAGTGCCCTCCCCACTGAGCCACAGACACTGCCCTACGTTAAAATTTTTTAAGTAAAAATATAGACAGGAAACTAATACAAATCAAGTGTACATTTTGCTGAATATTTACAGATTTAATATTCCCTATGTTACCAGCTCCTGGGTTAAGAAACAGAACATTCTGTGGCTCATGCCTGTAATCTCAGCATTTTGGGGGGCTAAGGCAGGAGGATTGCTTGAGTCCAGGTTTTCCAGGCTGCAGTAAACTGCGACACAGCAAAACTCTGTCCCTTAAAAAGGAAAATAGAACGTTTCAGGATCCTAGAGGTGTATATTACATTTTAATGCTTCCTGAAAAAAAATTTTTTTTTAGACAGTCTCACCACATTGCCCTTGGTAGAGTGCCATGGCATCACAGCTGACAGCAACCTCAAACTCTTGGGCTTAAGAGATTCTCTTGCCTCAGCCTCCCAAGTATACCCGACTATTTTTTTGTTGCAGTTGTCATTGTTGTTTCTTAGCTGGCCTGGGCCTTGTTTGAACCTGACACCCCTGGTATGTGTGGCTGGTGTTATAACCACTATGCTATGGGCGCCTAGCCTGAAATTGGTATATTTTATTTATCTAAATGTACTTTGGTCATAGTTCACAGTAGCCTCAAACTCTTGGGCTCAAGAGATTCTCTTGTCTCAGCCTCCTGAGTAACTGGGACTACAGGTGCCTGTCATAATGCACGGGGTATCACTCTGTAAACTCAAGTAATCCACCCACCTAAGCCTCCCAGAGTGCTAGGATTACAGGCCTTGCACAGATTTTTATAGCAGCCTTATTCATACTGCCAAAACTTGGAAGTGACCAAGATGTCATCTTCAATACATAAAGACATCTTAAATGAATAAATAAACTGTGGTGGCTTGGTGCCAGTAGCTCAGTGGTTAGGGTACCAGCCACATACACCAAGGCTAGTGGGTTCAAACCCTGCTCAGGCCTGCTAAACAACAATGTGACAACTATAACAAAAATATAGCCAGGCGTTGTGATGGGGCACCTGTGGTCCCTGCTACTTAGGAGGCTGAGGCAAGAGAATTGCTTGAGCCCAAGAGTTTGAGGTTGCTGTTAGCTATGACACCATGGCACTCTACCAAGGGCAACATAGTGAGATTCTGTCTCCAAAAAATAAATAAATAAATAAAAATAAAAGGCGGTGCCTGTGGCTCAAGGAGTAGGGCGCCAGCCCCGCCCCAGCCAAAAACTGCAACAACAAGAACAACAAAAGAATAAATGGACTGTTGATTTAAAAAAAAAGAAAAAAATGTACTTTGATGTAGAGGTTTGATTTTTTTCCTCCAGAAAATGGTTGTTACAATAATGGTGCTATGATATAATCTCTGGTGCCATAGAATCAAGGAAATATATCAAAGTCTAATGATTTATTTATTTATTTTTTGAGACAGTCTTACTCATTTGCCCAGGGGTAGAGTGTAGTGGTGTGATAGCTCACAGCAGCCTCAAACTTCTGGGCTCAAGTGATCCTCTTGTCTCAGCCTCCTGAGAAGCTGGGACTACAGGTGCTCCCCCCAAAAATCTAATGATTTTAAAGAACTTTTTTTTTTTTGAGACAAGGTCCTACTCTGTTGCCTGGTTAGAGTATAGGGATGTCATTATAGCTCACTGCAACCTCAAAGTCCTAGTCTCAAAGATTTTCTTGCCTCAGTGTCCTGACTATGGGCATGTGCCACTGTGCCTGACTAATGGTTCCATTTTTAGGGGGGGGGTCTTGCTCTTCTTGGTCAGGCTGGTCTCAAACTGTTTTTTTTTTTTTTTTTTTTATGAAACCGATTATTAGTATGTCGCCCTTAGTAGGGTGCTGTGGTGTCACAGCTCCCAGCAACCTCAAACTTTTTGTGCTTAAGCCATTCTCTCGCCTCAGCCTCCTGAGTAGATGGGACTACAGGCGCCTGCCACAATGCCCGGCAATTTTTTTTTTGTTGTTGTTGTTGCAGTTGTCATTGTTGTTTAGCAGGCCTGGGCCAGGCTTGAACCTGCCAGCCTTGGTGTATGTGGCTGGCGCCCTACTATAGGCATGGAGCCTGGTCTCAAACTCTTGACCTCAAGCAATCCTCCTCCCTTGGCCTCCCAAAGTGCTAGGATTATAGTTGTGAGCCCCTATGCCCTGACTTTAAAGATCATTCCTGAAGTGTTTGTATGATATGTATCTTAAATGCAGTTTTGCTTTTTAAGTTGTTTTCAAATTCAGCTGTGTTTCTGAACATTTAATTAAATTATATCTGGGGCTGTATAGCTGGGAAAAGACAACTTAGGTTTTTTGATAATGCACCTTAAGTTCTGGAGTGTTAAAATATCTTGGTGTGTGTGAAATTGAAAAACTGACTAGTTACATTATTTTTCTTTGAGAAGACTATATAGTAAAATTTAGATTTAACGTGAACTTTTTTAAGTTACAAAATACAGTTTTCTGGATGCTAATTTTTCTTTGCAGCCCATCCTCATTTACCTTGGAGAGAGGCAAGAATAATAGGCATAATGTTGATATTATTGCTTGATTACTTCTAGTTCTCAGTTTTTTCTTATCCTTTCATATGCAGTTTCCAAGTCAAAGTCATCTTCTTCCCTATGCTGTAGTTTCTATTATTTGCTTTTGAGTTATTGTCCATTTGAAAGAAGATGAGAATAACATAAAATTAAACATGTCTTTAATTAGGTGTGTTTTATGGGTACATTATGTATGTATGTATGTATGTATGTATGTATGTAATCTCTAGTCTTCCAAAGGACTGTAACAGGTTTGTATTATCTCTGTTTTTGGATGTGGAAAAGATGACTCACAGCGGTTGAGTAACTTGTTTAAGGTATAGCAAGTAGTTGAAGAACCAGCTTGACTGTAAAACTAGATTTTTAGCGTTAGGGTCAGGGTAGTATGGTGAGATACACTGCCCCAAACACTGAATTTTTTCTGTCCTGTTTCAGTTTTTTCCCAAACTACAGTATGGACATTTAACTCACACTTGTATATCATATATGGCTTTATAGAACATTTTCCATATAGTTTTGATTTTCACAAAAATGCTGTGTTAGGCACAGGATAGGTAAGGCAGAAAGGTCTTTAATCCACTTCTGCCTTGCCGATTTATAGATGAGAAACTGAGACTTAGAGGAGGTTTCATTGATTGAGTCATACTGCTAGTAAATGATAGAGCTAGGATTTGAATGCAGGACTTCTGGCTGAAGCCTACTGTTCTATTTATAGTAATGCCAGAATAAGTAAGAAGTTGAACTGTTTGGAATCAGTAAGCATCTTTATAATTGTCAAGTATTATCTTAGATTATGAAATAATAAAATCATAATTAAAAACTTAACAATTGGCTCGGTGCCTATAGCTCAACCGGCTAAGGCGCCAGCCATGTACACCTAAGGTGGCGGGTTCGAATCCCCAGCCCGGACCCGCCAAACAACAATGATGGCTGCAACCAAAAAATAGCCGGGCGTTGTGGCGGGCGCCTGTGGTCCCAGC